>MU743249.1:35632-69479 GCA_026770625.1 Nicotiana glauca
GATAGCGGCAATTATGTGAATTATTCTATTAACGGAGTTGTTATCCATTTTGGTTGCAAATACGATGAATTGGTGCAGGTAATTGCAAAGCATATAGGGATTCACAATGGTACAAACTTGATTGATATTAAGTACAAGGTTAAGGAAGGGTATACACCAATCGAAGTGGTTAACGACATGAGCGTTCGGTTTTACATTGAATTGAAAAGGAGGAACTTAGAGTTCACATAGATTCCGTTATGCATAGCGATGAAGGAAAAGAATACTGGGTTGTGTTCCTCAGATGCAAAACCTAGAGGGACGTTGTGTGATGATTACTCAAAAGGGTACTGATATTAAATTTTATAATAAATGGTTTGCATTTTCTTTTATATCCTTATAAATATGTAATACTATTGTATTTGCAATATCGTCATAGTAGAAGTATAGCGCCGTTACAAATTCGAAGAAAATTAGCAGCTACATTCATCCATGTGTAAAAGAGCCATAACAAAATAGTACAATATTTTAATTTATAATACAATATTCTTAATTGGAACACAATATGCTAAATTGGATTACAATATTCAATAGAATTATAACAAAATAGTACAATATTCTAATTTAGAATACAATATTCTTAATTGGAAAACAATATGCTAAATTGGAATACAATATTCAATAGAGTCATACTAAATGATGCAATATTCTAATTTAGAATATAATATTCTTAATTGGAATACAATATGCTAAATCAGAATACAATATTCAATAGAGTCATACTAAATGATGCATAGTCAAGTACAAAAGAATTGTTTGGAATACATATTGAAACCTAACATATCACAATATTATAATTTGGAATATGTGATTTAAGTCTAAGTAAATACATAATAGTCTAATATAACTCTTAATGTTTTGACAAACACGATAAATACTAAGCGAAAAATATAAGGTTTTAGACAAAAATATACTTGAAGCTTTGTGCAACAATTTTTATTTCATAATTTGGTAGATAAAAAGTGTAAGAGATTCTGAAAAAGAAATATTCATTCCATTCCAAGTAATGCCGTTATTCTGTATATACCATGATCGAGCTATATTGGCTTCACTTGAATAAGTATGAGTTGGCCATCATCAATAGTTGTTGGAATAGACAAAACTAATGCAAATCTCATTTGGACAAAAAATTATTAAAATTAAAATTAAACCATAATAGGGTATTTGTTAAAAAGAAACTGAATAAAGTAGCGATATATCCCAAAAATTTCTAAAAACAACCAACATCTCCAACTACAGTTATGATTTAGAATCACTAGTTATTTTTGCATCTTGTTTCATCTTGCCGTATTGCCATAGAGTTGCTCCCAACCTGTTGCGATATCCCTTAGCATCAAACTTGTCAATAGGGATTTCCAGACCTTCAATAAAGAATCCAGCAAAGGATGCCACATAAACTCCACAGTCACTGAAATTGAAATTTAAACTAATATTAGTAACACATCTAATAAGGTAATGGGAGAGTTAACCAAGAAAATGCCCAAAACAAGTTTTATGAAACATGTCTAGCTGTCTTGGAATAAGGTTCTCCTTCAATTCATCTACAATGTTAACATTTGTATTGTGGGTTGGCTTTGTTTTGTAAGTTTCACTGGCCGGCAAGTAAAAATTCCAATACTATAGAATAAAAAAGTTAATGTTAAATAGTTAAAAAATCATAAGTATGGTATTCCCTATGAATATTGCAGTATTCCTTTATATGGTCCAGTATTCCAAACCAACTGAATTGCACACACTAGTAGTTTTAAAAAAAAGACATATAATAAGCCAAATAAATATAATAAAAAGTATTAGATAGTATTCTAATAAATTTCTAGCAGTAGTTTATTATTCAAATAAAATTTAAAACTTATCAGTATTCCAATTAGATTTATAAGGTATACTAATGTGAAATTTTTTAAAAATACCTCCAAATCCTCATCTGAAAGCTTCTTTCCGCCATTGTTGCCACCAAATCTTTTCGGAGCTGAAACACTAGTTTTTACTAGTGTATGTTTTTTCCTTCTAAGAATAATGCCATCATCCTTTTTCGATGCTCGAACTTTAGAATTTTGAGTTTGTATTTACATAAATCTAATATCATCCCTTTTGGAAGCCGATTCATAGATTGCATGTCGATTTTCTTCCAATAATTTCACTTCACCCGATTGAATTTTAATGGGAAAAGAAACTTTATCGCCTTTTTCAAGTATTTTTTCAGTGCTATAAAAAGCCAATTTTCTCTTCATCCTTTCATCCACTTTTTGATTGCTAATTGTTTGAGAGGAAAATCTTGAAATACGCAGTAAGAAGGAATACGGAAGACGAAAAGCTTGAAAGAAGGAATACAAAAGAGATGAAAAGCTTGAAAGAATAGATGTGGGTATATGACCGTATATTGAGAAAGATACGATATTTTACTACAATTAAATGTTGATTGAAGATATCCTAAGACAATATGGGGAGATTATCTAATCCCTTAAAAGGTGGGATATGTTTAATGGCATACAATGATATTAAAGATTTAAGAAGTAAATAATATTTTATAAAGTAGGTATACAAAGTAAAATAAATAATTTAAAACTATATGGAGTTAAGTGGTATTTTAATGGGTAGACCACATAGATTTCCCATTCTTTAAAGGACAACACAACCCATTATTGGTAAGGATAGTAAGTAGGTCAAACTAACTGTTTGACTCAAAAGATACTAGAACATGTTTGAACAAATCAATCCAAGATGAATGGGTAAATCTTAGCTGAATATAAAAATCTCTAGAAACAATAATAGGTAAAGAGAAGATGGTCGTTAAGTTTCCTTCCATTCAAGAATAGTATTCTCCCAGAGTCCTCCTGCCATATTGCAAGATTATTATCTCCCATTTATATTAAGTGAGAAAACCTTCTAAAATGTAAAAGACAAAATACAAGCAATATTCGACGGAATATTTCTAATGTCCCCCGATGGGCTTACACTATTACAAGGGTCGTACAATCTCTTCTTTGCCTTAAGGTGGTCTCCATCGGGACGTCGAACCATAGAGACCCCGTCATTTTTCGTACTCGTCGTGGGTCGTGATCGGTCAAATTTGGACCCATACAGTTAGTCCCTCCGCTTGTCAGGGTTGCAACCGGGTGTATCCTCGATAAGCGGACTTCATGCATTCTTATGGAGAAATTAAATCCGTTGAAACGTTACGACATGGCCAACAAGAGACGGTTAGCGTGTTCAGCAAGGCACCAAGTGGTACACTCTACCGGGAAATGATGTCAGCTTTACGTGCGTCATCATCACGCAGGCTTTCGAGGTAGGAATTGACGGCTTGATGCTTCGATTCTTGCGCTGCTTTGTGACCTTCCGCCTTAATTCTGGCGCTACCCAACCCTATAAATAGGTGAAGGATTTGTTTTTTCAAAAGTTTTTGGCCATTCCTCTCTCGATATCCTCCTTCCTTTTTCCGAGTTTTATTTTATACCTTCCTGCTTCTTCTTACGTTCTTTATTAGAAGCTTTTTCCTCCTGCTTTCTGAGTTGATATCCGTTTGAATGACATTATGCCAAGGTCTCGTCGTTCTCGTGAAGAGGTTACTGAGGCCACCCTATTATACACGACACCTCCTTCTGGTGGTGAAGAAATGGTGGTAGAGGAGGGTGACAGCCTTCCTACGGTAGATGAGCTACTGCCGAGACATCCTTCATCTCGGAGTGACTTCCTCAAGGATCCCCCGTCACTTAGACCCCTGTATTCTCTGAGACGGAGCAAATTCATATTTATGCTCTTCGTGTGAAGTACGACATTCCTACTCATGTAGAGATGGTTTTGGCGGGGAGAGACTACGTGGAGGTCCATAAACCCGGGTACTGTGCTTTCTATGAGTACCCTTTCATGATTGGTATACTCTTTCTCTTTTCTCTTTAGCGGAAGAATTATGCAGATTTTACCAAGTTTGTCCGGCGCAACTTTCGTCGTATATGCTCAAGATACTTCTGCTGCTGACCAAGTATGCAAAATTGGCAGAGTGTGACGTTTCCATCCACCATATTTTGCACTTGTTCACACTTGGTTTTCTCAGAGTTACCATGGTGCACTTAAGGCTCCGTGATACGACGGGGTTGGTGGTCGGGACTGATGACTGGGCAAGTCATAAATTTTGGCACAAGTATTTCTTTGTCAAAATCGAACATGTCGTTTCTAACGCTGCTAGGTTCCCAGAGTGATGGAATGAGGCTCGTAAGTGTCGCCGTTTGTTTTACTCTTCTTCCTTCTATATTTATTATAAAGTTTGTTCGCTTCCATTTTACAACTATGGTACGTCGACCTCGTCCTATTGCGGATATTAGGGATTGGGTAGCTCGTCTGTTGCCTTATGCAGCAGAAACTCGAGAATGGCCCGCCTTCATAAAGCGTTACGACCCTAAAGTTCCATCTGGTAAATGTCTTCCTTAATTTTTCGTTGATCGCGCAATCTTATATTAATGATACGGCCCCTTGTGATGACAGGTCGAGGGGCTTCCAGGCGAAGTGCGTCAGTCCCTGCATTTTGTCAAGCCGCTGCTGCCGCAGACACATAAATCATTTTGAATGAATCTGTTCGAGAGGGTCGTCCTCAACCTATTCAATCGGAAGATCCGTCTTGAGTCGTGGTCGTGAGGGAAGAGGCTTCTTCGGTGCCGACCTCACACCCTTTGGACGAATCCTCTAACAAGGATGAGCCATTGTTGAGAAAAACGAGGAGGCTGGAACTGGGGAAGGACGTGGCCATGGACGCTGATAGAAGCAGGGAGTCGCAGACAGCCCCCGTGCCCGTATTTTTGGCTGACACAATTCTATCAGGGAGATCTCCTCAAGTGGAAGGAGTTTACCTAGGAGTTGGCTCAGTACGCTCTGTCGAGGGTGGTGCGTCGTCCAATGTCGGAGGACATCGTATTGATGGTGATGGCTCAGGTTCGGATGTCGACCCGGAGGATGTCAATGAGTTTGTTGGTCGCCATACCCATGTGGAGGTTGAATGGAAGGATCTGATCGTCATGTAGTCGTCCTGGGGGACTGCAACCTACTGCTGAATAGCGAGCAAGTGGTGTCTTCCCTAGCTCTTCTATGTGCCGCTCCTGAAAACGAGATGCTTAGGGAGATGAGTGACGTTGATGTTTCTCAGAAGTTCATCGGTATGGCCCTACAGGTAAATGCCTTTTCTTCTCTTTTTTGTCGTTGGGTTTATGTGGCGATCGTCGTTATGCGTTTTGTTTCTAACTTCTCCCCTCTTTTTTGCCAAACCCTCGTCATAGAGTTTGAGCGATTGCGTCGGAGAAGAGAAGGATGGGCCTTTATGAGAAGATGTTGTCCAAATATCAACAGTATCGTGCTAAGCATCGGCCGATGGCCGATATTTATCATCAGGACCCTAAGTTTCAATTGTTTTGCAAGGGGCTCAAATAGTAGGAGGACCAATTGGAGCGTAAGCTCGAAGAGTTGAGGGAGCGGGATGAGGAGCTCATGAAAACTATCGCTCGTAATAGTGAACTTGAGGCTTCTCTCAAGGCGAAGGACGACGATCTTGAGGTGAGTAGGGGGGTGATGGCTGAGAATGCCGACTTACAAGCAAAGGTGGCCGACTTGACCACTGAGTTGAGTGCTAAGGTAACATAGATTGGGGGGATTAAGAGTGAGCTGAATGTTAGTGCTGATAAGATGTCAGAAGCTATTTCTGAAATGGTGTCTTTAGAAGATACCCTTCGTATTTCTAGGTCGGAGTTAACTATGGAAAGGGAGGCCTCTAATCTTATGGTTGTGGGGCTTGAATGGCGTGTTAAAGAGTTGGAGGCAGAGCTATCTGCTCTGAATGGGTAGGTGGCCTTGTTGAGGGAAGGGGATGCTACCCGACATTCTCAACCTTCTACGTCTTGTGCCTCAGCCAATTCGGTCGTGCCTGGTCGTTTATATGAGCTATGGGTCCATAATGAGGCTTAGTTTGATGTGTACAAGGCTTTTCACGTCGAGGGAAGGGAGACTAAGGTGGAGCTTCAGGCAGTGCACACTGAAGCTCGTGCGGCTTGTGAGGCTTGCAGGTACGATCCCCTTACACCTGACGAGGCGCTATCAATTCTGATAATACAAACCATCTTGCTTTAAACTCGTGGTACGAAGATGCTTACCCTACCGGGGATAATGTGTACTCTTTGCTTGTACTTATTTTTGTTTTGGGATTTTTGCTGAGGGCGTACTTGAGACCATTTGTGAATATTGTAAATAACATTTGATGTAATGTAAAATATATTTTGTCGATTTGCTCTTCTTTGCAATGTTTACGATATCTGGGGTACCTGTAGATGGACTTGGCCATTGGGATGTTGCTTTAGACCATCGTCAAAATAGTATCCAGTCGTAGTTCGAACGAGGTCGAACTCCTATTTTTGTCGATGGCCTTGGACATTAGGATATTTCTTTGAACTATCATCGAAGTAGGATCTTGTCGTAGTTCGAACGAGGTCAAGCTCATGTTATTGTTGATGGCCTTGGTCAGTGGGATGTTTCTTCAAACTGTCATCGAAGTAGGATCCCATCGTAGTTCGAATGAGGTCAAGCTCGTGTTATTGCCGATGGACTTGGCCATTGGGATGTTGCTTCAAACTGTCATCGAAGTAGGATCTGGTCATAGTTTGAACGATTGTCGATGGCCTTGGCTATTGGGATGTTGCTTCGAACTATCATCAAAGTAGGATCCCGTCGTAGTTCGGACGAGGTCGAGCTCGTGTTATTGTCGATGGACTTGGCCATTGGGATGTTGCTTCGAACTATCGTTGAAGTAGGATACCATCATAGTTCGAACGAGGTCGAACTTATGTTATTGTCGATGGCCTTGGCCATTGGGATGTTGCTTCGAACTGTGGTCAAAGTAGCATCCCATCATAGTTTGAACGAGGTTCGTGTTATACACGATGGCCTTGTCCATCTTGGAGATTTGATCGTATTCCCGTAGGAAGACATGTCGGCTTTATTGATGCAATGGAGGTTTAATTATATACTTGTAAGGATCACATTTCAACTTTGCCCATACAATAGAGGTTCGATTAAATTCTTGTGAGAATCGTATGTTGACTCTGCGCATAGAATGGAGATTTGTGAGAATCGTATGTCGACTCTGCGCGTACAATGGAGATTTGATTAAATTCTTGTGAGAATCATATGTCGACTCTGCACGTACAATGGAGATTTGATTATCTATAACCAGTCCCTTCATTACTTTGCTCCGAAGATTATTTTGATGGTTCGAGGTAATGAACAACACTTCGATCCTTGAGGCGTCTCCTTTGCCGTATCATTAATAACTCCCCGGGAAAGAACGATTGGGACAAAACCCGGGTGAGGGAAAAAAGTACGACTCAGGTGACTCCTTCTTTTAGAAGTGGAAGTACTTGAGGTGAGCGACATTCCAGTTGTTTTGGAGTAGTTTTCCTTCCATTGTTTCTAACTGGAATGCTCCTTTGTTTGCTACAACTATGATTTTGTATGGTTCGTCCCAGTTTGTTCCCAATTTTCATTAGGGTCTTTCGATGCTTGTGTTTTAGCCTTGAAAACGTAGTCTTCGACTTTGAGTGGTCGCACTTTGGCTTTCTTATTGTAGTATATTTCCACTTGCTATATCTGGGCTATTATTCTTATGTGGGCCATGTCTCTCCATTCTTCGACTTCATCTAGGTCTTGTAGCCTACTTTTGTCGTTGCTTGGTCCGCTCTCATTGGAGTATCTTAAACTGGGTTCTCCGACCTCGATGGGTATAACTGTGTCAGTCTCGTAGACCAGTGAATATGGCATTTCTCCTGTGCTTGTTTTTGGCGTAGTGCGTTATGCCCATAGAACTTCCGGTAGTAGTTCAAACCATAGCCCTTTAGCATCCTCAAGCTTTTTCTTTCGATATATCTAGTATTACTTTATTGGAGGATTCGTCTTGGCCATTGGCGGTAGGGTGATATGGCGTGGAGAGTATTAATTTGATGTGCCATTTTTTGAAAGACTCAGTCGTTCTCTTTCCGACGAACTGAGGTCCATTGTCGCAGATGATTTCTTTAGGGATGCCAAAATGGCATATTATGTTTTTCCATATGAATACGATGACCTCCTGCTCACGTATCTGAGTGTATGCACATGATTCCACCCATTTAGAAAAGTAATCAGTTAAAACCAAAAGGAAGCATACCTTACCTCGTTCTGATGGGAGGGGTACGACTATGTCCATTCCCTACTTTATGAACTGCCATGGCGAAGTGACAGAATGAAGGAGTTCTCCTGCTTGATGTATCATAGGGGCGTACTTTTGACACTGTTCACATCTCCTGACATAGTCCACGACCTCTTTTTTCATGGTGTGCCAGTAGTACCTGGCGCGGATGAGGAATCGAACGAGGGCGCGATTCCCTATGTGGACACCGCAGTGCCCTTCGTTTACTTCTTCCAGTACTCGCCTAATTTGATTTGGCCCAAGACATTTGGATAGGAGGCCACCAAACGTTCTTTTGTAGAGATCACCGTTTACAAGGCTATATCGGGCTGCCTATACCCGGAGTGTTTTGGTTTCTTTTTTATCTTGCGAGAGCATTCCATCCTGCAAATATGCTACAAGGCGGTTACGCCAGTCCCAAGTTAAGTTTATAGAATGTACCTCGACGTGGTCAATTCCAAAATGGAGGAGAGTAACCATGTTTTCTTTGTTGATATTTTTTGGTGGCCACAGCTAGTTTGGCGAGGCCATCTGCTTTGATATTCTGTGCCCTGGGTATTTGGTCGAGGCAGCATTTATCGAATTCTGGTAGTAGTTTTTGAATTTCCGTCTGGTACTTTTGTAGTCTCTGTTCTTTGATTGGGAAAGTCCCGGTGACTTGGTTTACCACGAGTTGAGAGTCGCAACGGAGGACGAGTCGCCGAGCGCCATATTTGAGGGCTAACTTCAAACCTGCACTCACAGCTTCATACTCAGCCTTGTTATTAGTAATCTCGGGGCATCGTATGGACTGGCGAATTACTTTGCCTTGTAAGGACTTCGAGGACGAGTCCCAGTCCTGATCCCGAGACATTAGAGGCACCGTTGGTGTAGAGGACAGAAAGGTCGGTATGTGAGGAAGTGCGGAGTGCTTCCTGTTCTACCTCAGGCAATATTTTCGTGCTGAAATCAACGACAAAGTCAGTGAGCACCTGTGACTTATTAGCAGTTCGCGGTTGATACGTTATGTCGTGCTCGCTTAGTTCTATGGACCATTTGGCTAGTCTATCCGATTGTTCAGGTTTGTGTAGGATACCTCTTAGGGGAAAAGTTGTTACCACCTTTATGGGGTGACATCGAAAGTACGGTCTAAGCTTCCATGAAGCTATGACCAATGCTAGAGCTAGTTTTTCAAGGTGAGGGTACCTTGTTTCGGCATCCATTAAGGTTTTGCTGATATAGTAAATCGGAGATTGCATACCTTTATTTTCACGGACCAAGATTGCACTTACCGCAACTTCGGGAACTGCCAGATACACAAGTTGACATTCACCCGGGTCCGCTTTGACGAGCAGTAGTGGCGAGGATAGGCATGTTTTTAGTTTTCTCAGGTGTGTCGACGCATTCTTCGTTCCATTTCAGCCTGTGATCCTTCCTTAGCACATTGAAGAATTTGTGGTATCTATCCGAGGATCGTGAAATAAATCTTGATAGGGCGGCTATTCGCCATGTTAATTTTTGCACCTGCTTTTTGCTGGTCAGTATCTCCGGTATTGTATCGATGGCCCGTATTTGATCTGGGTTGACCTCGATTCCCCTTTGATACTCTAGGAAACCAAAGAACTTTCCTGAATTTACGCTAAAGGCGCATTTTTTGGGATTCAGTTTCATCCCGTACTTCTTTAATATCTCGAAGGCTTCTTTTAGATGGCCAATGTGATCCTCTTTCTTTGTCGACTTCACTAGTATGTCGTCGATATAAACCTCCATGGTCTTACCGAGTTGTTATTTGAACATTTTGGTGACTAACCTTTGATACGTGGCCCCTGCATTCTTGAGACCGAATGACATCACCTTATAACAGTACGTTCCTTGATGAGTGATGAAAGTGGTCTTTTATTAATCTTCTTCAGCCATTAGAATTTGGTTATAGCTGGAGTAGGCGTCTAAGAAGCTTAGTAGTTCGTGCCCCGCTATTGCATCGATAAGTTGGTCAATGTGAGGTAACAGAAAAGAATCCTTCGGTCATGCTTTGTTTGGATTGGTGAAGTCAACACACATTCGCCATTTCCCATTCTTCTTTTTGAGCATGACCACATTGGCAACCCACTGGGGGTATTCCAATTTTCTGATAGAACCGTTGGCTAGTAATTTATCAACCTTCTCGCTGATCGCCTCATTGATTGCAGCATTGAATTTTCTCCTTATTTTCCATACCGGTGGATAAAGTGGATCGACATTCAGCCTGTGTATGGTGATATCCCTCGATATTCCTGGCATATCTGAGTGGGAGAAAGCAAACAAATTGGAGTTGTTAGTTAAAAACTCACGATACTTACTTGGCTCCGAGAGGTTATGCCCAATATAAGCCTTTTTTTGTGCTATCGGTGTTATCCAATTGGACGAAATCGAGATCTTCTATGGTTTCCTTGCAAGCCTCTATGATGTCCGGATCTTTGATGGCCTCTACTTGTACGTCGGGTTTGGTTCCCGACATGGCTAATTGCTATGCTTCCGCACTTGCCCCCTTTAGTTGTTTGGTTTGTGTGCAATCTTGGGCGATTTGGTAGCATTCTTGGGCGGTACGTGGCTCCCTCGGATGCTGAATGTCCCCCATGGGGTGGGAAATTTGATTACTTGATAGAAGCTTCAAGGGACGACTCATATGGCGTGTATACATGGTCGTCCTATGATGGCGTTATAGGCCGTTTCCTGGTTCATGACATGGAATGTCGTTTCCAGGGTAACCCCTCCTTCTAGGGCAGGTAGCACTATTTCTCCAGACGTCTGCTCTATTGCATTATTAAAACCTGTTAGTGTTATGCAACACGGTATTATTTTATCCTCGAGTCTCATCTGCATGATAAATCGCGGGTGAATAGTACACGTGCCGCTTTCTTTATCCACCATTATTCTTTTTACATCGGTATCTGTGATGCGTAACGTTATAACCAAAGCATCATAGTGAGGGAAAAACAAACCATCAGCATCCGACTTATCAAAGATGATACTATCTTCGAGGCCGTCATTCTATTCGTGTACAACTGTCTATTTGAGTTTATGTGTGGTGGTGAATTTCACATGGTTGATCACCACATCATCACCGACGCTAATGATCATTTGCATGGTGCGAGCCGGTGATGGTGGCTTTGGAGGTCTTTGAGGTTTATCGTGCCCTGGAGTGAAGTTGACCCGTCCTTTATCACTTAACAGTTCTTTCAAATACCCCTAGTTTAACATCCTCACTACTTCTTATGGCAGACCTATGCAATCTTCGGTCTTGTGTCCTCTCTCCTGGTGGAATTCACACAGGACGTTCGACCTATTGGTGCTTGGATCCGATTTCATCTTTTGCGGCCACTGCACCTTCGTGCCCATTTTTTCCAGTGCGTACACTATCTCTGAATGGGAAACACAAAAGTTATGAGCAGATAGTAGTGGAGGCATACCTCTTTCGTTACGGAGGAGTGCAGTGTGTCAGGGCACGACATCCGCGTGTCGTGGAGGGGTAGATTGGATGTTCGGATATAGGATTGATGCCTTTCTCGATTGAAATGTGGTAATTGATCTCTTTTCCCGTCATTATGTGGATATCTCCTTGGCTTCGATTTGGACTGACGTTAATCGCTGAAGCAGGCCATTCAGGTCATCCTCATCTGCCCTCACTTCGACGCAATAGGTGTTGTTGGTCTCTTCCCATGTGGTAAGAGGTACTTCATGAGTCTACTGAGTAGTTTTTTGATTGCCTTTGATCTAATCCTGTTTAACCCGTTTTGAAAGGCTGCTACTGCCATCCCTTTTGACACGTTCGGTAGGTTCATCCTTACTATGTTGAATCGGGCTAGGAAATCTCGAAGTCCCTCGCCCGTCGTTTGCCTAACGGTGTAGATATCATTAACCCTAGCCTTGGCCTTCTTCGCTACCGCATGAGCGTTGGCAAATTTATCCGCCATCTCCTCGAACGTCGATATTGATCGTGCTATTAGTTTGGAATACCATGTCAATGCTCCACCTGTCAGAGTTTCGCCGAACTTTTTCAGCAGCACAGACAATACCTGTTCTTTTGATAGATCGTTACCTTTTACCGCGGTAATGTAATGGATTAAGTGATCCTCCGGGTCTGTGGTGCCATCATATATTTTCGAATATAGCAGAATTTTGAAGGTCTTTGGAATAGGATGGGGTGCTTCCCCTTCTCTATATGGTTGTTCGACGAATCGGCTCACGTCGCGTTTTGGTAGCAGCTTTGGAGCACCTGGTATTTTATCGACCCTTTCTTGATATTCCTTGATCTGATCGTGGAGTGTTTTGTTATCATTTTCCATCGCTTCCATTTTCTCTAAGATGGCCATCAGTGGATTGTCACCTGCATTAGTAACAGTGCGGGTGTTACCTGTTCGTGCGACGCTTGGCTTATCGGCAGCATCATCGATTTCTATGGGCGGCACGTCTTCGACAACTCCCTTAATGGATTTCTCGAGCATGTCGCTCAAGGCACTTGTTTACCATTCTTCTAATTGCCTTTTTACAGCTTGTGGCGCTTCTCCTGCTGAGGATGTTGAGGCTCCCCTCTCGTGTAAGGTCATTAGATCCCCGTGCGGAGGAGGTGAGATCTCCCCCTCTGGTGTGACACCTGGTGTTGCATTCTCATTGTCTTCTCCACTAGCTTCGTCAAGGGAATTCAGGAGGTTGTTCGAGACACCCACTACTGCCTTTAGCCTCGCTTCTCCCTTTTACGCCATCGCTGGTTTTTATGAAGCTGAAGAAAAGCAATTATTACCTTCAAGAATCTAGATATTTCAGCTATAGAAATCCCCATAGACGGCGCCAAATTGTTTGACTCAAAAGATACTAGAACCTGTTTGAACAAATCAATCCAAGATGAAGGGGTAAATCTTAGCTAAATATAATAATCTATAGAAAGAATAATAGGTAAAGAGAATATGGTCGTTAAGTTTCCTTTCATTGAAGAATAGTTTTCTCCCAGAATCCTCCTGCCCTATTACAAGATTATTGTCTCCCCTTTATACTAAGAGAGAAATCCTTCTAAATTGTAAAAGACAAAATATAAGGAATATTCGATGGAATATTTCTAATGTCCCCTGATGGGCTTACACTATTAAAAGGGTCATACAATCTCTTCTTTGCCTTAAGGTCGTCTCCCTCGGGACATCGAACCATAGAGACCCTGTCGTTTGTCATACTCATCGTGGGTCGTGATCGGTCAAATTTGGACCCATACACTAACCAACTCGAAATATGCCTCCGATCAAAGAGTTCTCCTATTCTATTATTTATTCCCGCGTTGGAACAAACTTTTAAAGTTTGGCATTTACATAATTTCATTTGATTTTTTTGATTAAAATCTGAAGCTAATTGGAGATGCTTTTCATGAGTTGTAGTTCGAAGGAGACAAAACTCAAAATTTTTGGGTAATTTATGTAACGGTGTAAAAGTAAGTATATATAAAGCAAGATCACTTTAATTATAAAGTTTACTTTTATTTAACCCCTTCTTATCTTAAAAAAACCTACTTAACCTATTTCCTAGAAAAAAATAAATAGACTATGGACTTCATAAGAACAGATTAGCTCCTTCAGATAACTCATCCATGTGAAGAATGCACTCCACAAAAGTTCAACATGAATTTTGTTTAGCATGACACGTGGAAGCAAAGACAAGCAAAAGGTGAATTAAATAAGAATCAGTACCAGAGACAACTGTTATAACTGAGATCGGATAGGTCCCGAAGGGAACATATCGAATATTTATCATCGGATAGCATCCCATGAAGAATATTCTTTAACATTAAATAGGTGGCCGTAACAGAGAATATTTGCATTAATGACCTGCCATCCATTGTAAGACAGAAAATTTGGGGCAAAGCTTATGTTGTATTCCATTTTCGCTCTCAATAAAACAACTTTGTTTGCTCTTTTATATTGCTTTAATTTTTGCTCTCAGAGATGATGCTCTCAAAGCCAGGCTTGTCATCTTCTTCAATTTCATTTGCTAATCTCACTTTTAATCTCATTTATTTATTATTTTTGGATCAAATCAGTTTGCTTGTCTATAAACCACATAAAACATTCAATTGTATCGACTTGCGGGTAAACAGTTTGGCGCCTACCGTGGGGCTTAGAAAATTGCATAATTGAGTTGATCCTTGTATTTATTACTTATTTGTTTGATTTTTTCCTTAGCAAGAAATTGAAAGTAGCAGCTAATAATATCAACATCACATATAACATTGAGGGATACAAAAATCTTCATCAACATGAGGATTCAATCAGCGAAACCCATAATGAAGGGGATGAGGCAACACCAGTTCATTAAGGGCAGTACCCATGGCATGTACACGAGCCGACTCTCAATGAAGCGTAAGAGGATCATGTTGTGGAAACAGTTAGAATCCTAAGAGAGCAACAGAAAACCATCATGGGTCACCTTTCAAGACAAGATATAGGTGATGACAAAATTGAAGAAAACATTGTCAGGCGCTTCCAACAATGCAAATAGGAAGGGGCCCGGTTTCTCTCGGCGTTCCTACAAATCAAACAACTCAAAGAGTTGATAACAATATCCTGAAGGGTGAGGTCAATTTCAATGGTGCCGGGGGATCCAATAGTAGATCTAGTAACGATAATGAGAATTATCCCTTCAAAATCGAGCTCATGAGATTTATGAGAAAAATGAGCGAATGGATGAATCAAAATGTGAAGGAGTTTCATGCCTGAATGGATTAGATTTCAGGCGCACCACTAGTTTTGAAGGGCCCAAATTTGCAAAAATATATTTAGTTTCCATGTAAACTGAGCATAATGCTGGAGTTAATTCTGAAGGGGTTCAAGATGCCAGACACACCAAAACACGATGGGACCTCGGACCCACAACAACACATCACAAATTATACCATGACTGTGAAAGGGAACGAGTCTCAACTGGAGATCGAATCAGTTCTACTAAAGAAGTTTCATAAAACCCTCACAAAGGGGCCCCTAACATGGTATTAACTCTTACCTAAGTATTCAATTGACACTTTTGAAATACTTGCACATTCATTCATTAAGGCCCATGCCGGGGCCAGAAAGGTCCAAGCTAGAAAGGCGTACATATTCAGGACTGCTCAAGGTGAGTTAGAATTGTTGCAGAAATTTGTGTGCAGATTCCAAAAGAGAGTATGCTGCTACTATTCATACCAGACGAGTGGGCAGCAGAGGCGTTCACAAAAGGGTTTGAATCTGAGGAGCTCAGACTCCTCCTAAAAGCTGAAGGAAAGCCTGTTGTAATTCCAAGCGACTACACGGGCAGATGTTCATAAATGTTATGAGTCAAAAATAAGGATAGAAGACGATCGGCTTAGGTTACCAACGTCAACCAAAGGACGGGGCCGAGACAAAAACCAATATAAGTTCAAACATGATTTTGATGCGGACCAACAATCTTTTAAAAGTCATTTCTAGTTATACGAGAGAACTAAAGGATGTGGCAGCAAAGGGTTCCAGTCCTTAGATAGGTTCTCTCTTGATAGAAGAATTGATCATGGCCGGACCAACTAATCTGTACAAGAAAAAGAAGCATAAGGGCCCCCGGATTCCACACACCCCAAGTTGCCGGATTATAATTTCAACATCAGCGTAGTAGAGTTGGTATCAACGATAAAAAATATCAAATAAGCATGATTCTTGAATCCAATCAAATATGATACTAGCTAGAGGGATCCTAACTATGGTGCAAATATCATGGGACTCACGGCCACAGAACTAGGGACTACCGACACTTGTGTGAAGATGTGGCTATGTTATTTAAGAACTATCATCTCAGGGAGTTCTTGAGTGACTAGGAAAAGAACAGTTATAGCCGTAGCCGAGATAATGCGGAGCCTTCGAAGATAGCAGAAGACCTTCCTCAGTTGACTATCAACATGATTTTTGGAGGGAATAAAATTAATGGCGTAACCTTCTTGGCGGCTAAGAAAATAAAGATATCAGTGACCCTCAACAGGAGACTTTAGGAAGTTACAGAAGATGATATAACCTTCAGGGAGGAAACCTCCAATGAACTTCTTCTGCCACATAATGACGCCCTGGTAATTTCTCTCAATGTCTTAGACTTCAAGATTAAGTTTTTTTTGGTTGACCCAGGAAACTTAGCCAATATCATTCAATGGACAGTGCTGGAACAAGCAAAATTAACTAGAAGCATCATTCTGGCAACAAAACTCTTCGCTGGGTTCAACTTGGCAAATGTGACAACCCGAGGAGAGATCATGCTTCCCACGAATGTCGAAGGGGTAACCAACACCACCTTATTTAAAGTAGTAGACGACGACATGGATTACAGTACAATCCTTGGAAGGCTATGGATACATGAGATGAAGGTTGTGCCCTCAACGTACCATCAACTGTTGAATATCTCGACCCCAGAAGGAATCAGGCAGATAAGGGGAGATCAATCGGAAACAAGAGAGATAAACGCAGTGTCAATTTCCAGCAGCAAAGGGAAGGAGCCCATCAGATAGAAATTACCAAAACTGACGCCTTCTCCCTTGACTAATAAAGGTGAGAGTCATCGGAATCCCACCAGGTTCCGAGATACTTCCAGGTACCGGAGGATACAGATGCAACCAAGTCCACTACAGAAGAACTCGAGCAAGTGGCTTTGTTTAAAAAATTCTTTTAAAGAATAATTAGGAACATGACTAAATTTCAAACTCAAGTCAAGATATATTAATTTTCTTAAAGTTAATGTTGATTGTCTTGCATGGTTTCACTCGGATATGACAGGTATCCCATTAGAGGTGGTCGTGCACAAGCTAAGCTTGGATCTAAATTTCCCACCGGCAAGACAAATGGAACACCCAATAACGGAGGTAAGAAATAAGTTTTTTAGAGAAGAGGTATTCCAACTAATCTACATTGGTTTAATTTGAGAGGTAAAATATCTAGAATGGTTGGCTACTATAGTTGTAGTTCTAAAGAAGAATAAAAAGTTTTGAATATGCGTAAATTATAAAGATTTAAATAAGGAGTTCCCTAAGACTCATTCTCATTGCCAAACATCGATCAAATAATTGATGCTACGACCAGACATGAGTTAATGACTTTCCTTGATGCCTACTCCAGGTACAATGAGGATTAGGAAATAACTTCATTCAAAACAAGCTTCGGCACGTATTTTTATAAAGTGATGACATTCGGGCTTAAAAACACCAAAGCCAACTTATTAGAGGCTCGTGAACATGGATGCTTAAGAAGCAAATAGGAAAAAAAATAGAAGTGTATATCAATAACAAGTTAGTCAAGTATTTGAGTGCAGGTGATCATTTGAATCACCTCGAAGAAACCTTCGATATCTTAAAGAAGCATAACATAAAACTCAATCCTGAAAAATGTGTATTCGGGATTGGATCTGGTATGTTCTTGGGATTCTTGGTTTCATAGAGAGGTATTGAGGTAAATACCAATAAATTCAAAGCCATCAAATATATTACAGACCAACTAACGAGCATAAAAGAAGTACTGAGGTTAATCGGAAGATTGACCGCTTTAAGCAAGTTCATCTCTCGATCCTAAAAAAATGTCATCACTTCTTCTCACTTCTGAAGAAGAAGAACAATTTTGAATGGACTCTGGAATGCCAACATGCCTTAAAAGACTTGAAACACTACCTATCAAGCCCCCATTACAATCAAAATCGAGGGAAGGTGAATAATTGCTAATGTATCTAGTGATCTTAGAAGTAGCGTTAAGTGATGTTTTAGTCTAAGAGGACGAAGGTACGCAATTTCTTTCTACTATGCTAGTAATATTGTCCGGAGTAGAAACTATCTAACCGCACCACAAAAAGCTGGCCTTACCTCTCGTAGTCGCCTCTCAAAAGCTTAGGCCTTATTTTCAGTGCCATTCGGTAGCCGTTGTGACAACCTTCCCCGTTCGGAACATTCTTCACAAGCCTGAGTTTTCAGGTCGAATGGCTAAATGGGCAGTCAAAATTAGTGAATTCAACAATGATTACAAGACTAGGACTGCAATCAAGTCACAGGTTTTGGCCGACTTCGCGGCTGATTTTAGTCAGGGTTAATGCCCCTATTTATTAAAGATACAGTGCTGGTGTCAAAAATGATATCAAGAGTCTGGACCTTGTTTACGGACGGAGCTTCCAGTATAAAAGTGTCCGGGCTCGGGGTGGTTCAAATTATGCCTGTTGAGTATTGAGATTTTGATGATTAACAAAGTTTATTCAGATGAAATGTTTTAAGAGTCATGTCCTCAACGTAACTGCTTAATCGCTCTAAGAACCAGCTCCTCAAGGTTGATGATTGTATGTCTTTGCAAGACATTAACTTATATCAAAGTTATCCAGGTCCGAGTTTGGGGGAAAAAGAAAGCTAAACATGATAAGGGTTGTTGCCCAAGAAGATACACATGCATATGTGAGAGACAAGAGTCCCAAGACTTGTGGAGTCCTTGGAATAGTAGGAGTACTAGAAGCTAACTATGCATTGGACTCCTAGAAGATCTCAGAGTTAGGGGAATTTAAAACTATCCTTCTAGACTGCTGACATCATCTTTTTTCACATCAACTGAAGAACTACCTTTGACACGCTCTAGTTGAGTACTAGTGGTGTATTCTTCTTGAGTTAGTCTAGTGAATTTGTTTTAGAAAATTGAGTTGTAATCAAAGTGTCATAAATAACGATTGAGTTGGAGTGAGTGTTCATTTTACAAGTTAGAGTAACTTGTAAATCAAATAGTTGCAGTAGGAGTTCTGGAGACTATTGAGTTACAATTTGTAATGGATATATTTGGCTCAGTGTTCTAGTGATGTTGAAGTTGAAAATCCTACGTAGTAGGCTTTGGTTTTTACACTTTTTGAGTTAGGTTATTTTCCACATAACAATTGAGGTGTTTACTTTACTGCTTATTTTATTTCACGTTTAAGGAGTAAGGTAAAGAACCAAGTTCTTTAGTAATTTATAAAGGCACTCAAATTAATAATTAGTATCAGAGTAGGCTCTCTCACACACGGCTAACACCTAGAGAGATCTTGGAAGAAAAATGTGTGCTCCACCTAGAATTAATGAAGGAATATCAACTATCATACCACCCATATTTAATGGAAAATACTACAGCTAGTGGAAGCAAGAATGGAAGACTTCCCGACAGGTGAAAACTATGAGCTATGGACCGTAGTGAACCAAGGTCCACTAACTTCTACTAAAAGAATGCGCAAAATGAAACTGTTCCTAAGGACCCCTCTGAATTTATGGTAGCAGATTTTAGAATGAGTGGGAAAAATGCAAAGGAAAAGAAAATCATTATTTGCGGACTTGGTCATGATGAGTACAACAGAATATCAGCTTGCTCCAATGCAAAGGAGATCTGAGATGCACTCCAAACTGCTCATGAAGGAACAAACCAAGTGAAGAGATCAAGGATTGAATTATTTATGAGAAACTATGAGATCTTCTCCATGAAGGAGTCTGAGCCTATCTAGGAGATGATGACTAGGTTTACCATAATAACTAATAAACTCAAATCACTTGGAAAGGTGTTCACCTCAGAAGAGTTGGTTAGCAAAGTTCTAAATATCCTTCAAACTTCATGAGAATCAAAAGTCATAGCTATTCAGGAAACCAATGAGCTGGATAAGATCTCACTTGATGAGTTGGTTGGAAACTTAAAGACTCATTAAATAAGAAAGATATAGTTCCACAAGGAAGAACCAAAAAGGGATAAGGCCTTGGTCTTTAAGGCGTCTGAGGAAGATGAATCTGTGATCCTGACCTAGCAATGTTTGCTAAGTTCAAGAAGTTCATGAAGAAATCCAAAAATGTATCTAAGAGAGAGAACATCGGTAAGTCTAAGAAGATCGACAAAGCTACTTATGATGGGTCCTACAAGTGTAGCAATTTCGACCACATGGTGAAGTAATCCCAGTGTGAGAAATTTAGTGGAGAAACGAATGAGCCGAAAAGGAGAAACATGCAAAAAATGAGAGAAAAGGGTCCCGACAAAGGAAAAGTCCTAGGTAAAGGATTTACCGAAGTAATGAAGTAGGCCTTTCTAGTAGCATATGAGGATAGTAGAAGTGATAAAGAGGAATACAAGGAGGATGAAGCCATAAATCTCTATGTTGCAATTGATGGACATCATACAGTGGAGAAAAAACCTCCAATACAGCTTAGAATGCACATTGGGAGACCTCCTCTATTTGATGGACATCATTATGATGAATGAAAGATGCGTATGGAAACATTCCTTCAGGCAAATGACTTTGACTTATGGGTAATTGTCAGTCATGGACCAATCATACCTACCAAAATAGATGGTGAAGGTAACAAATGTAATAATACAGAATAGAAATTTGATGATGAAGATTGTTAGCTAATCCAAAAAAAATCTAAAGCAAAGGACCTGCTCTACAGAAGTTTGCCCAAAAATATTCTCTACAAGGTATCCTTTTTCATCTATGCCCATGATATATGGATGACCTTGGAATGTGATTTTGGAGATGAAAACATTGAAGTGGTGTTGATGGCAATTGAATAAACCAAACAGAAGAGGAAGTGATCGGAATGATGGCCATGAGTGATTCAGAGACTGAGGATGAAACAAATTAGGTAAGTATCTCTAACTTGAAAGAAAACATTCATGTTATGTATGAAAAAACAACTTATCGCCATAATTGTGACCATGATGAGTGAAATAGACTAAATGAGTGCAAGAAATGATCAGTTAATAAGAAAACTTTCATGTGTCAAACTTGATCTCAAAGAACTTGAATCTGATAAAACTGATCTTGAAGGACATGTCAAAGACCTTAAGAACCAAGTTCTTGAGTTTAGTTCTAAAAATGAGAAGTCACCTGATTCACATGGTAAGGGAAATATGAGTTATATACAAGATAAGCTTGAAAAGGCTAAATATAATCTTTGTGATGCTGAATGTAGGAATAAAGTTCTGCAAATAAATCTATAAAAGGCTAATTATGAACTATCTAGGCTAAACTTGCAAGATATATAGCAGAACAACACTTTTAAGAATAGTTAAACTTCCAACCTTTACCTCCATTTGTCTTGCAAAGAAAAGAAAAAATTTAGCAACTATATCTATCTATATATAGAGCAGACCTAGAGATAAACTGAAAAGGATCTCTATTTCTCATCCCTTCTTAAACTCAAGAGAACTCGCCCTGCAAGGACAAAAATATCTTTGTGATGAATAATGTTAAGAAATTTGTACAAACATTAGTTTGTACAGAAACCTGCATAAAAAAGAGGAGGGAAAGGGGCCTTAATTATACATGAAACCTGAATTCATCCATTGTTACTAACTATATTCAAAAATATATCTAAAAAAAATAAAAACAATGTAAAACCAAAAAATAGAAGAATAAAATTAATCCGAGCCCACTGAATTTACAGTGTTTCCTTAAGAAACTTAATCCCCCCTATTACCCGAGGTTTAGGATTATTTTCTCTCAGTATAGAAGGGATAACCTCACTAGTGTAGCGGTACTGCAAACCCCAATGACAATGAACGCAAAGAACAATAGTAAATCACACTTACTGCTCTCTTTTCTATTAAAACAATGCAGAAAGAAGGAGAAATCAGAATTTTCGTAAGGAAAATCTGAGGGAATAGTCTGCTATTTATAGCCAACATGTCGAGTTTAAACGAAGAGGTGCAACCCTTTAGAATGTCTGTTATGAGTGTTCACTTAAAATGGCCATTACATAAATGGCTATTTATGCAAAAATAAAACAGAAAATCAAAACGTGAAGGAATGAATAATTTAATGGCTATTTTGGATTAAAATAATATTACGTTAATCTTAATATTAATAAATAAATTTGGTCCAAAAAATTAATCAATCAATCATTTGACCGAAGACGAATCCGAGCCGAGCGAGCGAGCGAGCGAGCGACGACAACGATATGAGGCTTGCCTTCTTCTTAACTCTTTAAGAGCTAGAAGAAGAACAATTGTATATATACCCATCAAAAGTCTTTTCCTCCGCCAATATGAGACAATGTCCCTTTGTCAAGGAGGAAAAATCAGAATTTTATTTTTCCCTCCATTTTCCATTCACCCTCTTTTAAGCTCTAAGAAGCTTAAACCCAACAATTACCCACATGAATGGGGAATGGTTATAGTACAGAAATATGCATGAAAAACTGTGTGATTAACAAGCAAGGATTAATCGCATCTAGATAAGTAAGTTTTTATTTGAACTTTTCGTAGTGAACTTATGTTGGATATACTCGATCAATCAATAAATTTGATTTCTTTGAACCGTCTAATTTTGGTGTATACTTACACAACCATAAGTCGTGCAACCAACCCTTAACCGTCTTTGGTTCTCATTGTTGTATTCGTTTCAACCATGAATACCGCCTGGTTTCATAAGTGCGTAGAGAACTGGCCGTGCAAAATTCTTCTTGAAGCGGATAACACTTCCCACTTACATAGGTGATTCATAAACATTTCATCCCGTAGATACACTTTTTTATATACCTCATATCAAACTTAGAAACCATTAAAAAGCCTTACTACTTTATCCTTGATATTGAACATTGTCTCATCACGAGAATGGACCAAAATATTTAGTTGACAGTGTTAACCGCCATTAATGACTTGGTTTGATCTCCTTAAACCTAGATCTTGGCATCTCCAGTCTTCTAGGTAGATTTACCACCACAATGACTTGTCCTCGGCCATAATACCACTCCTCTTGATGATCTTTCAACTACCTCTCTAGTTAGGCCTTTTTTAAGTGGATCTGACATATTATCGCTTGACTTTATGTAGTCAATTGTGATGACCCCCTATAGATTATCTCCCTAACGGTTTTATGTCTTCATCGTATATGACGATATTTACCATTATACATGACGCTTCTAGCCTTTCCAATTGCCTCTTGACTATCGCAATATATGTATATTGGTGCCAATGGTTTGGACCAAAGTGGAATATTTTCCAAGAAATTTTGGAGCCATTCAGCTTTTTCACTGACTTTATCTAAGGCTATAAATCCAGCCTCTATTATAGAGTGGGCAATACACGTTTGTTTGGATGACTTTCAAGATCCCGCTCCTCCATCAATAGTGAATAAATATCCACTTTTGGACTTAGAGTGAGTTGAACCGGTGATCCAATTTGCATCACAGTTCCCTTCAATCACCGCAGATAATTACTGTAGTGTAAAGCAAAGTCTTGGGTATGTTTTAAATATCCCAAAACTTGTTTCATCCCTGTCCAATGAGATTGACTAGGATTACTCGTGTATCGACTCAATTTACCTATAGCACAAGCTATCAGGTCGAGTATAATTCAAGGTATACATTAAACATCCCATAACACGAGCATAATCCAATTGTGATATGCTTTGGCCTTTGTTCTTTGCAACTTTAAAATCTATGTACTTGAATTTTTCAAGTAATGTTTTAATGTAATGAGATTGCAACAATACCAGTCCTTGAGCAGTCTTATGGATCTTAATACCCAGAATTAAATCGGCAACTCCCAAGTCTTTCATATCAAACTTGCTAAACGCATACGCTAATTAGTCACATTTATATTGGCAATGTCATTACTAATTATCAGCATATCACCCATATATAAGAAAACAATGGCTGTGATTTTTAATTCTTTTAATGTACACACATTTATCACATTCATTTATCTTAAAACCATTTAACAAGATTGTTTGGTCAAATTTCACGTGCCATTATTTGGGTGCTTATTTTAGTCCGTAAAGCAACTTAGCAAGTCTACATACCTTCTTTTCTTTACCTGGAACCACAAACCCTTCAAGTTATTCCATGAAAATTTCTTCCTCTAAATCTCCATTTAAGAAGGTCGTTTTAATGGCCATTTGATGAATTTCAAGAACATCTACTGCAGCTAATACTACAGTATACGGTAGAAATTGACGACTCGATTTCACGAGCATCACGATACCTCGAGGGCTTCCGATTATCAATTCTGAGAATTCTTGACAGTTCGACTTTGAGGCATTATAAGTAATGACCGGCCCCGAGGCAATGTGAATTTCCGGTCTCGGCGGATCAAGGTGGAGTTCCTAAGGCACGTGCGTATGGAAGGTCAAGTCTAGTGGACTAGCCCAAAAGGCGAATCAAGGCATTAAATGGTTGTACCAGCCCCATGTCTCTGTAATTAATACGTTTGTACAATGTTGGGATTTTCCCTTATATATAAAGGGGATCCTTGTCATTTTGTAATCATCTGTTGCTCTATACTAAATATACAAGAATATTCTCTCTGCTCTCTAACACATTCTCCTGATATTATTGCTTCCATTTATTGTCTTCATTCACCGTTCTTCATTTATTGCTTATTATTGACCATAAAGAGCCATCATTGATTTTATCATAACTGTTAGTCATTCATCAATTGCCCTCGATAGCTCCCAACCAAGCATCAGAATCGACCCCGAGGCCCTGAATCGACAAGCTCAAGGCCCCGATTGTTAACCTTTCATTTATCCTCTCGTTCTCAAACTCTTATCTCGTTTCTAAGTCTTTCACATAGCATCAACTGCCTAACAACTAGCATAAAAATAGATCACGTACACGGTAAACAGTTTGGCGCCCACCGTAGGGATAAAAATAATAGTGATTATTTTCTTGCTGGTTTTACTACACAGCAAGTTATCTTTCACATTTTTTCTTGCCCAAGATCTTTGATTTTAGGTCAAAATGTCTGATTTAGTAATCTCGAGAACCACAAAGAGAATGGTGTGGATGTTCCAGGTGTTGGTATGCCACCACGAAACCTTAAGAACGCACCAGGACCAATTCCAGTGGACGCGGTCTCATGCGAAGCCCAACATGTCTATATAAGCTTCCACACTAACAAGAGTGTGCACCAAGGAGACCAACAAGAAGCTCAGAAAACCCCGATTAGGGAAGAACGAGCGGTTAGCCGTCATGTTATTTTAAAAGTGTTATAGGTGCAACAGCTAGCTATTGCTCAGCTGCAAAGTCACAAGAAAACTCCTAGCACGGTAGTACCGGGGACAGCTCCCCCAGCCAAGCAGATACTAGGGACATCGAGCAAAAATGGGTTAGCAACCAATCCCGCCATCGTAAAGATGCTTGAGGATCTCACAAGAAGGATCGAATATGGCGAGAAAATTATAGAAGCCAACGATACGAAGGGCGAGACCTACAACTCCAAGGTCGACCAAATTCCGGGAGCACCCCGATCTTGAAAGGTATGGATTCAAAGAAGTTCATATAGAAGCCGTTCCCACAAGAAGCGGCTCCGAATCCCATTATAAAGAAGTTCAGAATGCCAGACCTTCCGAAGTATAACAGGACCTCGGACCCCAATGAGCACGTTATCTCTTATACTTGTGCAGTGAAGGGCAACAACCTAAGGGACAATGAGATCGAGTCCGTCCTGCTGAAGAAGTTCGGGGAACCGCTCTCTAAAGCGGCCATGATGTGGTATCACAACCTAGCCTAGAACTCGATAGATTTATTTTCCATCCTGGCGGATTCTTTCATTAAGGCACATGCTAGTGCCATCAAGGTAGCAACAAGGAATTCCGATGTCTTCAAGATTAAGAAAAGGGATAATGAGATGCTGCGAGAATTCGTGTCTCGCTTTCAAATGGAACGAATGGAACTGCCACCAATCTCCAATGACTGGATAGTACAGGCCTTCACTCAAGGTCTGAATGAACGAAGTTCGGTGGCTTCGAAGCATCTGAAGTAGAATTTGGTTGAATATCCCTCCGTGACCTGGTCGGACATTCACAACTGATATCAATCAAATATCAGGGTCGAGGACGACCAAGTAGGAATCCCATCGGGCTCGGTATATCCTAACAGGCATTTAGAAAAAAAGCCGAAGCCAAATAAGGAAAGATACCAACCATACGTTGAAGATAGAAGAAACGCCCCGAGGCGCAACATACCCCGTAACGATTGAAGGATGGATCAAAGCCAGAATCCTCTAGGAATTTTCAGCAGTTCCAGGTTTGATAGATACACAGGGCCAACAGAGGCGCCTATCAGAATATAACTTCAACATTGATGTATCAGACATCGTGTTCGCCATCAATAAAATTGAAGACACCAGGTGGCCAAGGCCTGTAAAATCATACCCTTCACAAAGGAACCAAAACTTACTATGTGAATTTCACAACACTCATGGGCACAGGACCAAAGATTGTCGAGAACTCCGGAAGAAGTGGCTTGATTACTTGACAAAGGTCACCTCCTGGAATTCCTCAGTGACCGAGCCAAGAATCAGTTCCGAGAAAGAGAGGCAAGAACAAAGCAGATGAGTCGCAACATGTCGTACACATGATCTTTTGAGGTGCCAACGCCCATAGGTACCCACATCCACGAGGGCGGAAACATCTCTCGACAGCGAAAAGCGAACTCAAGGCTCTATCTCAGCCCCATAATAGTACATTGTCAATGCAGCTGCCACAAAACAAAACACCAATATCTCCACCACCAGAGGGGATGAGAAACAAACCAACGGTGAAATATCGATCACGAGGCATGTTCTCGGTTGTATCTGAATGAACAAACAAAGGGCCGTACAACGTCCTCCGAGTGAATGCCAAAGGCCTACCGAGGCTCAAAGCGCCATCGCCACTAAGGTATAACCATCTCCCCTTTCATTTTATACTTCATACTAACCTTTATGCAGGCGCCTGACTATGGCAGTCAAAACGCTAACCCAGCTCAAAGACCTTAAGGTTTTAAAGCATCCGTTGCACTCTTTTCCTTCGATCGGGTTTTTATCCCAAAAAGGGTTTTACCGGCAAGGTTTTTAACGAGGCGACATCAATATGTTGCCTAAGGAAGACTCAACAAGTATTCAAGGGTTCTTTTGAAATCAACCTCGAATACTGGTGGGTATCCCCCCAAAGGTCATCTACTCGGAGAAGCCAAGAAACGCCGAATGGGGTCTCAATAGGAAAATAATGTACAAGGCCAAACTGTCGAATGAATCGTGTTCGTATAGGATAGCTGAGCCCCTAAAAGTGAAACATCTATACTTTTACCAAGTAACTGAAGAATACTTTTCATCAAAGCATTTCATGCTTCAAAAGAAACTCGGCATTTTTGCAAAAATAACTCCTCTGTCAAAAACGACTCGAACACTCGGGTGCTGGTGTCAACAATTCAACACATGAACGACCTCCGGGTCGGAACTCCAAACTCATAAGCCCTCAACAAGGCAACATCAAAATCACAAAAACATCTCAAAAGCCGAAAGTATCCCGAACACTCTCGGACTAGTGTCAAAATATCAGAAATCGCACGGCCTCTAGGTCGGAATCTCCGAAATCATAAGCCCTCAATGAGGCAATACCAAGTTGATGAGTAATGGCTCCCAAGCCAAGACACCCTCGATGACTCGGCGACTGTCGCCAATCACCACTCATTATAAACACGAGGCCATAAGACCCCAAGCGAGCAGACTCGGTCTCGTAAGACCTACATAAGGCAACAACAACTTCTGTAAGACCTCTAGCAAGGCATGAACCATACTTGTACAAGTATCCAAAGATGTAAGACCTCAAAGGCATGAAAAACTTGTAAGACCTTACTAAAGGCATAAACCCGATCTCAAAGTTAAGGCTATATATTGAACTTGTAAGACCCCTAAAAGGCATACCCTCGATATAGATGCCGAAACTACTTCACTCGAGATTAAAAATGGCTCTGGCCAAGCACAAATGACTATGGTCACAAGGCTGTACTAGCCAAACTAACGCGACTCGAGGATGCCTGACTGTCGCTACAAATCACATGCTTTTAATTACTTTGAATCTACTTCGAAAATAACCGGTTAAACAGGCTACCCTCGACATAGGCAAAAGAGCTTCGACCATGTCAGCTCCAAATTTAGGCTTCGAGTTACTCAGCCTCCGAGCCAAACCTCCTGAGGTGCTCGATCATCGCCATATAACAGCTTTAATCAAGGTTTTTATCGAACCGTCGAAGTGTCACCCAAACACTATTTTAAAAAGTCCTTAACGAGGGAAAAATAAATCTTACAAAAGGTCGCATTGACCCAATGCATAAGAGCCTCTATTGACAGCCCACATAAAAGGTCGCATCGAACTAAATCATAAGAGCCATTGACGCCAGCCCACATAAAAGGTCGCATCAACCGAAGGTGTAAGAGCCATTGTCGCCAGCCCACATAAATCCAAAAACTTGAGGGTTGAATGAGCTCAAGCCGAAACCCAATTTGGATACTGAACCCAAAATAGTTAACTAAATATGCCTAAGAGCAAAAACATAAGATCCATTATCGCCAACCCACGTAAAAGGTTGCATCGACCAAGCGCGTAAGAGCCTACGGGCTAGCCTAATGAGCCTCAGGTCCATATTGCGAATCTAAGGATTCCTATCAGCTCAAAAACCAGTTCATCTGGCTAAAATCAAGGCAAACAGAAACCCAAAAGATACAAAATCACGAGGTTTCCTCTTTATACATACATGTGAAAAAAATACAAGCCCCATTTACAACATACTTTGAAAGTAATATATACAAAAATAGATAAGGAAATATACGTCCCCCTTGGGGACTATGGCCTGAAGGCCCCATCCGTGCCATTTGTCACACCTCCTTTTTCCTACTACCACCCCCGGGAGGGTATAATAAAAGGGAGTTATTTCCAACTTGAAGTGATAATCGAACCGGGATTTATTATTAAGATTCAGAGTCGCCACTTGGGAGATTTATGGTGTCCCAAATCACCGGTTGAATCCCGAATCGAGGAAAAGAATGACTCTATTTAACAGTCCGCGAACCAAAAATCCGGATAAGAAATTCTGTGAACCCGGGAGAAGGTGTTAGGCATTCCCGAGTTTCGTGGTTCTAGCACGGTCTCTCAAATTTCATATTCGGCTTATTTATCTGATTTTATCCAATTATGAACCTATGTGCAAATTTTATCTTTTTAACCGCTTTTATTCATATTTTTTTAAAGAAGATTGCAACGTCGTTAAAATACGTCTCGAACCACGTCACTTAAATGCAGCCGTAATTTTTGACATATTTTAACTTTGTTGGGATTTAGATTTGGGTCACATAAATGTGCACCCGAATTTAGGAAAGTAATATTATTAAACACGCGTCTAAAACAACTACGCGTTTGCAATTTGCGAGGGCCATAAAATTTGCTAAATGACACACCTCGAATTCTAAGGATAAAAACAAGATTAATCGAATGAGGGTCATGCAATTGTCATTTTTGCTAGGCACGACACACCTCAAATTATTTCAAAAGGTTGTACTCAACTAAAGCCAACTACGGATGCTCCTCTCTAATCCAATTTTTTGATTTTCAAAGACCAACAAACATTTCCACTGCCTTGACTAACAGGACATTGTCCAGAAATGTAGTACAACTACTTATTCAATTAAATTAAGCCAAGCGACCATACAACCCACGTAAATCAGCAAATAGTGGTTCAACTATTATTTTGACTCAAGTCTTATCATTCCATCCATGAAGAAGAACCAAGTCTAAAACGTGAGAGCCAACAGGGTAAAAGAAAACTAAAATGTATCAGGACTTAACGATGAGCATTCATATCATTTTAAATAAAAAAAATCCAAGCCTGCTATTATTGGTTAAACTCAACGGATGACCCGTTTTAATGTCACTAATGAATTAACAACACGAAGCACATTAATAACACCTTTAATTTCAACCCAAACATACTATAGAAATTTAACTATCCAAGCAAAACGATAAAGAGGAAAATAACGGACCTTTGAAGCCTTTCAATATATTAACGATCTTCCAACGGGTTACAAGAAGAAAATAGCACTATGGCTGAACTTGAACATACCCTTGGCAAGCAACAGACTGACCGAGTTTCGCCGGAAGAACTCCAATCTAAAAGTGTCTCAACGCAGCCTCGAATCGGTAACAAAATTCGACAATGGACCTCGGACTGGCCTCGAACGACACCACTGAATCAGGGCACAACAATGGATCTTTCAAACAAAATCCAGGATTGAAAATATACAGCAGAAACTTATTTAGTTTTACTCTCTGTAGCAGAAACTTTTCTCTTTCTAATCAATTTTTGGAACTTTCAAATTGCAGAACTTGTCCTCTACTATCTCGTGTATGTTTGCGTCACTATTCTGTCCGTTTCTACTGGGCATTCATGCATATGTTCATGGAAGATGAGGGTACTAGGAGGCGGCGGTTATGGAGGTCTAGGGTTGTTCGAGTTAGAGAAGAAGATGGTGAGGCTGCTGCTTGTTTGTGTTCTAGCGGAGATAGTCACTGGTGTCGGAGAAGGTGACGGATATGCATGAGTGTGTTCGCTAGGTCTGCTGCTAGTGGCATCATAGGTTAGGGGGTGTCGGAAGACGGGTTGTGGTGGTGGCTATGCGATGGACTGGTTGTGGTTTACGACGTCGTGAGTGAGATGAAGACGAAGAACGACGGGGGCTGGTCATCTGGTTCGAGAAGAAAGCAGGACGACGGGGGGTGGCGGCTGAAGGTGTAGGTTTAGGGTTCTTTATGCATGAGGAAGATGAACAGTGCCTATGTGTGTATATGTTATGTGCATGTATGTATCTCTATGCGTCCGTCCATCCTCTCTTGCGGCTCCCATTTTGTGTGTATTATATAGTCTAGGTTTTAGGTGTTAGGTCTAGGGTTGGGTATTGGGTCGGGTCGGGTCGACCCGGTTTGGGTTGGGTAAGGAGATGGGCTAGTTTAAATGAGGAAGATGTATTAAAATATTTGGGCTCACTCATTACATGGGTCAATCTTGAATTTAAGACCAAACTTTTCCAATTTCCTTTTCTTTTTTGTTGTTCTTTTCTTTCTTTAATTACTTAAAAATCCAAATTAAACTCCTAAATTTAAAGAAAAAACTTATTAATCCAAAATTAAAAGCTAAGAATGTAAAAATGAGCCATTTTTGTAATTTTCATTTTTAATAAAGCAACTAACTAATTACTTAATCCTAAAATGTGAACAAAAAATTTATAATTGCAATGCATGGCATTTTTGGTATTTTCTTGATTTTTAATGGAAATTAAATATGCACAAAAATACAAATAACTAATGAAATTCTACAAAAAATCCTATAAAATTGCAAAAATTGGGAAAAATTATTTTCTGATATTTTATGGGAGTAATTCATATAGGAAAAAAATTACGTGCTCACAGCTTCCACTCTTTGCTCAGAAACACGAATGGTTTTCGTGCAAAGATAAAGTGAGTGGATACGAGCGATTTTTGCCCATTTGAATACTCCGTGGGAAACATTTTTGAAAGGTTTGACCGCACCCTACTTCCGAGGTTGCCTACATATCCTAGGCTATAAAGGAATCAGGTCAGTGTAGTTCAGAAATTAGTGAGATGATAGAGTATGCCGAGGTGTAGAGCCGGTCGAGGTGTCGTTCTGTCGAGGTTCCGGTCCACGATCCTGTTATTACATCAAAACATGAAAAAGAATAGCTAAGTCTGTCAACTACAAGTTACAAGATTCCTATCTATAGTCTTCTGAAGCTTGATCTTGAGCCTTGAATGGTTCTTCATGCAGACTTTGGATCTGAACCTTGACGCTAGCTAGTTGCAGGTGCTAATTCATTCTTCCTTAGCTTTTCGGACCCAACCCAGACACCACACCATGCTTGTGACTCCAATCATCTCTAAAGCAATTCACATCTTTCTCTACCGCTACATTTGGATTCACTTTTTCCTTCTTTTGTTTCTCCTCTTCTTTTGTTATTTTGGATTGTGACTAACTTCCGTTGATCATCTCGGACTGTTGACTCACATTCTTTTCGCAAGTCTCTTTTGTTTCTAACTTTGAATTGTGATCTGAGATGTTTTTCCCTTTCTCCGAATGATGCTTGACTGCCGAGATTTGAAATATGTGCCTCCGTTCTTCAGGCGGGCTCCTGACTGCTCAAACTTGAAATATATGCCTCTGTTCTCTAGGCGGGCTCCTGACTGCTAAAACTTGAAATGTATTCCCTTATTCTCCAGGTGGGCGCCTAACTTCACACCTCCTTTTTCACTACACCCGCAAGGGCGTAAAGGAGTTTTTCCATTTAAAGGGCAATTGGAACGGAATTTATTATTAAGATTTCAGAGTCGCCACTTGGAAGATTAATGGTGTCCCAAGTCGCCGGTTGAATCCTGAACCGAGGAAAGATATGACTCTGTTAACAGTCTGCGAACCAAAAATCTGAGTAAGGAATTTTGTTAATCCGGGAGAAGGTGTTAGGCATTCCCGGGTTCCGTGGTTCTAGCACGGTCGCTCAACTGTTGTACTTGATTTTATCTGATTTCAAAACATGTTTTAGCTTATGTGCTTTTACTCGTGAACCGCTCTTATTATTATTTTAATGAGAATTGCAACGTTTGTGAAAACGCGTCTCGAACCACATCACATCAATGCACCCGTGGTTGTTGACACATTTCGGCTGTGTTGAGATTTGGATTTGGGTCACATAAATGTGCACCGAAATTTTAGGAGGGTAATTTTATTAAAGTGCGTGCCTAAAGAGACTAACGTATTTTTATCTTTGGGGAAAGCCGTGAAATTCATTAAACGACCCATCCCGAAGTCTAAAAATTAATACAATATTTATTGAGGGCCCCGCAATTTGTAATTTTATTCGGCGAGGCTCATCTCATTTTATTTAAGGATATCCTAAAGTGAACTATATTTTCTATTTTTTCGTCTCTAGTAATAAAGAGAAAATAAATCCTAAGCAATTATCTCATTTGAAATGGCTAAACTTATGAAATTATTTAGTGATTACTGGCCCAATGAATCAAGCTCATGATAAAAGCCCAATTCCCATTGTCCAACGGCTGAGTTTAAATCAGATATCGAGTCTGGGTAGTGGCCTTTCAAAACACGATCTGGGCCAAAACTCATAGCCCAACCAATTGGGAGAATACAGATCTTAGGCCGAACTCGATGGTTCCAATTTCAGCTTTAATGGGTAGCACAGACAATTTTAATCACAAATTCAACTCAACAATATAAATTAATTACTCAAGTGCTATTGACGAAATGCTGGTCACTCAAGCTCCCATTTAACACCAGATTATCTTATTAACTCCACTAAGCGATATACAATCTGCAAACACTGCTTATTCGGTGCTTAACTTCCCTTTTAATAATTAGCAACGCAACAGACGGTATTTAAAACCTGTCAATGAACTTCCTAAATGTTACTATAATTGGAAAATCATATTAAAAGCATGGTTCAACTCTAGCAGAAATAATAGCGACTCAGGTATTAACTCGAATTAGCATTTCTAAACTAAATCTCGACACTCCAGTGCTTTCAACATTTGGACTTGGGTTACTGGGTCAACTATTGAAATTTACCATCAATTGGATCTATTTTACAACTATGAAATCAAGTGGAATTAGCTACTAACACTTGCAACTATTGTGAGCACGTGATTTTTGCTCTCACGACAACTACTCCCAAAAATTATAAAATAAAATAGTTTGGTTATCGCATTTGAATGGATTATCTTTCTTTAGCATCTTGTATGTGTGTTTATTTGTTTAAACTAATTAAAATACAAAAATACGTGTTGCATGCATTTCTAAATTAATTGACC
>MU743249.1:72148-101086 GCA_026770625.1 Nicotiana glauca
CCCCCCCCATCTCCGTCTCTCATCTTCGTCTCTCTCAGAGACAAGCTGCAGGAACCCTAGCCGCCACCTTTCCCCCTCGCCGTCAACCCGGCGACAACTACGCCAACGACCACCGCCTTAACACCCTAGGACCTTTCAACCGTCCCGAGCACGAATCCATAAACCGTTACCCTCGAATCAGACTACATCGTTTCGAATATCGAATCAAAGATTCGAGCCAAGAACTGAACTACCCCAAACAAGCCCAAATTCTTACCAAGTATTCCCCTGACCTTCCTCACCACCAAACCAAACTTGGTTTGGTTCGAATCTGACCAGAAAACCACGAACCCTAAATCGACAAGTACGAACCCTAAAAATCTAAGTAGGGATTCCAGTGGTTTCAGTAGGCGATTGAGGCCCGATGGACCTTAGTTTGGGTGTTCTCAGTTTGAGGACACCCTAGTTAAGGTCTGTTTGGTTTCAAATTTTCGAGTTCAAGTCAAGGTTGAGTGTTCTGGAATTTTTAAGGTGATTTTCCGTTTCCTTGTTTATTTCTGTGGTTGTTGTTATTTGTTTGTTTTAGTTTTACATTTAGTCAATTTTTACCTTTAATTCCGACTATTCTGTTCATCTCCCTCAAGACCTTTTATTTGGTCTAATTTTCTGCTAAACGAACGAATAGAGTATGGACTACATAGTCGACTAAATAAATGTCGTCAAATAGATTAATTGAAAACTAAAGAGGCTGATAAATAGCCATTTTTCTGGTTTCATTCTGTCTGTAATTAGCTCCCCTGTCGCTTAGCTAGTTCACACTGAGCCGGAAGATGCTCAGTGATGATAGGTTCAAGGGGTTGAGTTGATCAGGATTGGCTCCCAATGTGATCAACTCACCCCCTTTAGGCTGTTACTCTTCGATTTTGACCCTTCTGCCTAGAATCATTGATCAAATTCTAAGGATTGGTTATAGCTGTATAAAGGAGAGATTAGCAGCCTGTTTGATAATTCTGAAGGTTTAAATACTGGTTAAGAAGTTTTGGGGCAGGGCAGTAATTCCCAGAGGTTTGAGGGTAGTCTTGGGACCTAATAGGGTATGTTTGATTAATTCAAGAGGGCTGTCCAGTTGCCCGTTAAAATATATTTAAGTTTAAAATAGTGGTGTTCCCATGACAGCATGGGAATAAATTTGAATACTATAAGGCACCCATAACTCTTGAATAAAACAATAGGGGACAAGGGTGGGGAACAAAATGGTTTGCATCAAGAAAAGGTTTTAAGGCATGGGAATCTAAGGGGTATGGGCAGTAAGGTCTGTTGATTTCCAAGGCAGGTCTTAGAGGTCTGTTTTGCCTATAAATAAGAGGTTCTTTTCAACTAGGAGCAGGTTCCTTTGGGCAGAAAAAAAAAAGAACAATTTTCAGGCAGTCAGTTTTTCTTCTTTCATACAGTCTGGTTGTACATTGAGGTTAGACATCATAGAATGCTGAAAAACTGCAGGATTAGATACACACTCGATAGACATTGCTGAAACTTCAGTTCATAGTGGGAATTTGGACAAAGTCTAGGCTGGATAGTGCAAAAGAAAACAGAATCAGAATACTAGCCAGGGTATTTTTGAGGGTGATCTAGGCCTCGGGGTATCGTGCTGGATTCTTGGCTACTTTTCAAGCTGCCAGATTTTTGTTTAATTCATCCTGTTTGCTGGATTTTCGTTTTGATTTGAATCTGTCCGGAAGTTGCTGTTTGGTTTGGGATTTAGTTCTTGGTTTTCCTACTGGGGTTGTTGATTTGTTGTGTTACTGCTGATTGCTGTGTTCCTACTGTTGCTGTTGGCTGTTATATGCTACTGCTGCTGCTGATCATTCCCTTCCCTTCTTTTACCTTATCATCCAGGTACACATCTTGTTATACTGATGTACAATGTAGCTGAAGTTCGAAGCATGAATAAAATGATGGCTTGAAGCTTGAAGCTTGAAGTTACTTAGTCGTATTTTGTATTCCAAGTTGTGTATATGATAGTTACTAGCTCCTTGAAATCATGCGAATAATTTGTAATGTATAAATGAAGTTTGATTGGCAGTGGTCTAAACTTGTAGATTCATTCTCATGTCTGCTAGTTTAAAAATCAGTGATGTAGTAGCCATATAATGCCATCGCCAATTTTTTTTTTTGTAGCTGGTTTAAAAGTGCATATCAAGTTTTAAAGTTTAAGCAATTAGTAGCTCACGCTCTTTAGTTAACCATTTGTGCATCTAGCCTCACGAAAAACCGGTTTCATTAGCATCGATCTCATTTTCCCCGTATGATAAATTTAGAACGTAAGTAGTACCATGTAGTTGGGCCCAAGTCAGAATAAGATGGCCCAGGCCCAATTTGGCATCATTCACGGTAGGCCTGGGCCCGTAATTGTTAAATAAAGGCCCACTTTCGTTCATTTTAAACTTTAAAAAGTCACGTTCACGGCTTACCTATAATCACTCTAGCATGAAAATAATATAGGATGTTGCTTCTTCTCTTCATTTTAGAGACATGAGTGAGTAGAGAATCTTAGTCGCTTTAGGATCGGCCTTAATAAAAGAACGAGACGAGCCTCGCCGCATTAAACACCTAAATGCGGGGCCCTCGATAATAGCCTACGAATAAATAGACTTGGAAAAACCATTTAGCAAATATCATGGTTCTTCCCAAAGTTAATAACGCGTTAGTCACTTTAGGCGCGCTTTTAATAATTTACTTTCCTAAACACGGGTGCACATTTATGTGACCCAAATCTAAATCTCAACGAAATCGAAATGTGTTGAAGGCCACAGGCGTACTGGTGCGGTGTGGTCCGAAATACATTTCCATGACGTTGCTAATTCTCTTAAAAGTAATAAACAATAAAAGCAATTTATTATCTTTTTAAACAACATTGAGATGAGCCTCGCCAAATAATTGCGGGGCCCTCAGTAGAAGATTTTTAAATACTTAGATTCTGGGACATGCCGTCTAGCTAATTTTACGGCTTTCTCAAAAATGGCAACGCGCTAGTCCCTTTAGGCGCGCCCTTTTAATAAAATTATTTTCCTAAACTCGGGTGTACATTTATGTAACCCAAATCCAAATCTCAACGAAGTCGAAATGTGTTAAAGGCCACAGGCGTACTGGTACGGTGTGATCCGAAATACATTTTCACGACGTTGTAATTCTTTGTTAAAATAATAATAATAATATTGAAAGCGGTTAAAAGTTAAAATTCGCACATAGGTTAAAGCATGTTAAAATCAGATAATTAAGCCAAATATAACAGTTGAGCGACCGTGCTAGAACCACGGAACTCGGGAATGCCTAACACCTTCTCCCGGGTTAACAGAATTCCTTATCCGGATTTCTGGTACGCAGACTGTAATATAGAGTCAAACCTTTCCTCGATTCGGGATTCAACCGGTGACTTGGGACACCATAAATCTCTCAAGTGGCGACTCTGAATCAAAAAATAATAAATCCCGTTTCGATTGTCCTTTAAATTGGAAAAAAAAAACTCCTTTCCACCACGCCCCTCGCGGGGTGCGGTAGCGCCGAAAGCAGGTGTGACAACTATTTTTGAATATGTTTTCACTATTACAGAACTAAGCCAAGCATTCAACTCATAGTATAGGTCCAAAAAGCAGGAGCTACACATTCCACTGAATTCACTTTGTAAAATGCTTTAAACTATCGAATCTCAATGACTACATAATTTCACATTGATTCATGACAACAACTGAAAATCTAAATAACAGTCCAATTTCAGTCTATTTATACAATCTATGTTTAATTACACTTGGACGGCCAATTAATCACATAAACAGGTTCAGACATAACAGAAATATCAACCACAGATTTATATCATAAACTTCAGTTTCGATTCACTTTCCAGCAGGAGATCTATACTGAAACAGGCTTGAATGTGTACCTGGAGTTCAAATTGAAATCGAAAAGGAGAAGTTAACAGCAGTAACAACTTCAATAGCAGCGCAGAAACCAACCTCTAACCCAACAACAATCAATGAAGGAATAATAACAATCCACAATTCAAAGATGAGTTGAAAAACCAAGCAAACTCAATAACTCAACCCACAACAACACCAGCTAACCACAATTAACCCAATGAACCGATGTATCCAACAATAATCTTCAATTGACTCTGATTAACCAATCACCAATGTTCAAATGACTCCATATAATTTCAGATTGATTAGAAACAGAGAAACTAAACTATTTTTGTTTTGAAATGAACTAGAAGACTGAATTTAAGATGGAATCTAAAATAAACTAAAAGGCAATGAAACAGTTTTTGGATTTTTTTTTTCTGTTTTCGATTTTTTTTTGGTTTTTGAGTTTTTGAATTCCAGTTTTTAGATCTGGAAATGAGAGAATGTTTCTGGGGGGGATTGGATGGCTGAAAAAACTCTTTGTGAATGCACTATCTGTATCCTTATATAGGCAAAGTGAGGGCAACCTGAAGTTGTCTATTTACAGCACAGCCCCCTCAATTTTCTTCAGTTAGCCCCTTTATTTTCTAACTTGTGACACAAGTTAGTACCTCACAATTACTGAAAATCTACCTTTGACCCTATTCTAGAAAATTCTAATGGGTTCTAGTTCCATCTACAACATACTTGTCCTGTTCTATTTTTCCAAATACCCTTGAATCCCTAAAATTACTAAACTCAAACTATATTTAACAAATCCCTTAAACTATAGTAATTAACAAAAATATTTCAACTATAATCAATTCACTAAACTAAACTCACGAAAGGCAAGACTAATTAACAATCATCAAACAAGTTAAAGTCAATCAAGCTAAGATAGAAATGATTAAAAATTATCAAAGCAAAAGCTAAACTATTGTCCAAAACTAAATTAGTATCATTTCATGAACTAAACCAATACTGAATCAACATAAAACAAATTATCAAACTAAAATAAAAAATCAGACAAACAAGAATCAACTAATAGATTATGCCGAAAAATCAGAGCGAAATTAATCAAAACTAACAATGGTAATTAACCAGATATTAACGAACATGAACACAGAAACAAAGAGAAAGAGTTAAACAAAGAGAAAAACACAAAAGCAAAACTCAGAACTCACTGAAACTACTTCAAAGACTTCCAAATTCCTACAGACTTGGTGATTTTGACCCAAACAGGATGAGAGAACCATGCAGTACCTTTGGAAGAAGATTCGACAAGTTCGATGTCGATTCAAGGGAAAAGAGTTAGATAGCTGAGATGAGGAGACTGAGGGGAATTAACGGTGTGATTTTGGTGGCCGTTGGCGTAAACAATGTCGTCGCCGCCAGCGAGTTCCGATCAAGGATATGGGGGCGGCTGGGGATCTCTAGGGTTTGGGTAATGGGTAGGCTAATTTTGGACACTTATAAACTAATAAACATAGGAAGATCACGACCGTTCAATCAACCATCAAAGGCCACGATTGGAAGCTGGGAACGACGTCGTTTAGAACATTAGGAAGCCGGACCAGATCAAGGCTAAATTGGGCCTGGAACGGGTGTGGGTAGATTTGGGCTAGGTAAAATAGTTTAAAATGGCCCAACTGGGCAACCCTTCAGCTTTTAATAATCTTCTCTTTTTTTCTCTTTTTATCAATTTGTTTTCTTTTTCTCTTCTTTTCCCTTTTTTTTGTATTTATATAATTTATGATTTTGTTAAAAGTGGTAACAAATAAAATCAAAGACCAAATTGACTCTAATATGATATTATTTAATTTCCACAATTAACTAATTTCTAATTTTAAACTAAAATTAAAATAAATTCCACAAATTAAAAAAAACAAAAGTGCAAAGAATTATTTTTTGTCATTTTCTTTATATGTAGACAATTTTACTACTAATCAATACTAAAAATATGAAATTAAATCCCAAACAAATGTCAAATGTATTTTTGTTTTTTTAATATGAATTAAAATGCACAAATAAAATGCAATAATTACCGGAAAATAACACAAAAATTCACAAAAAATTGTAAAATAATAAAGAAATTGTTTTGTTTTAATTTTTGGGAATAATCTGCTTAGGGCAAAAATCACGTACTCACAACTGCCCCTCTTTGCCTGGAAACACGAAGAGTTTTCGTGCAAAGATAAGAGAGCGGAAATGAGCGATTTTTGCTTGTTTGAATATTTCGTGTGACGAATTTTGAAAAAGTTGACCGCACCCTGCTTCAGAGGTTGCCTACATATCCTGGGCTAAACAGGAATCAGGTCAGTGTAGTTCGGGAAGGTTTGGTAGCTGGGACTACCAGGAGCTGTGATCTCATTGTTGTTGCTGCTGCTACTGCTCGCTGACCTCCTTATTGTACCGTGTCAAAATAAAAAGAAGCTAGCCTAAGCTATGATCTATGAATTACAAAAAGGTCCGATCTATGTCTTCAAACTTGCTCTTGTGTGGCCTTGAACTTGTATTTTTTCACTGGACTTCTTGTGTTGTTGTCTTGCATTATGATCGGGGGATGTTTTTCCATTCCTCCGAGTGATGCTTGACTGCTACAATTTGAAATATGTGCCTCTATTCTCCAGGAGGGCTCCTGGTTGCTGACGCTTGAAAATTATTCTCTTGTTCTCCAGGTGGGCTCCTGACTGCAATAAAATAGACAAACAAAGAAAATTTTCTGCCCCAGTTTGGTGACTGGGCACATCATGTTATCCAATATCAAAATTAAAAGCTAAGATTTGGATTGTGCTTCCCTTATTTTCCAGGTGGGCGTCTGACTGCTGAAGCTTGGAAAGTATTCCCTTGTTCTTTAGGTGGGCGTCTGCTTGCAATGCTTGAAAAGTATTCCCTTGTTCTCCAGGTGGGCGCCTGACTGCTGAAATTTGAAATGTATTCCCTTGTTCTCTAGGTGGGTGCCTGACTTCAACAAAATAACAAACAAAGAAGATTTTCTGCCCCAATTTGATGACTGGGCACGTCATGTTGCCAGATATTATTGAAAACGAAAATCTGAATTGGACTTTCCTTATTATCCAGGTGGGCGCCTGATTGCTAAAATTTGAAATGTATTCCCTTGTTCTCCAGGTGGGCACCTGACTTCAACAAAATAACAAACAAAGAAGATTTTATGCCCCAGTTTGATGACTGGGCGCGTCATGTTGCCAGATATTATTAAAAACGAAAATCTGAATTGGACTTCCCTTATTATCCAGGTGGGCGCCTGATTGCTAAAATTTAAAATGTATTCCCTTGTTCTCCAGGTGGGCGCCTGATTGCGGAAACTTGAAATATATATTCCCTTGTTCTCCAGGTGGGCGCCTGATTACTGAAACTTGAAAAGTATTCCCTTTTTCTCCAGGTGGGCGCATGCTTGTAGCAAAAAAGACAAAACAAAGAGAAATCTTCTGCTCCTGTATCAATCAAAGAAAGATTTATTAATATAAAATGGTGGTTAGTTGCTGGCATTCTTGCTGGGTATGTTCCTGCTTCCGGCTCTGCTCCAACTTGTTTCCCTGGACTTGCCTTGAAACGCCTCGACTTCCTAACTGACTTTCAATCCCCCTAACTTTGACGACCCAGATGTTCTATCCCGTATTTCTATGTTTGTGTTTCTGACCCTTTTTTTTGACACTTTGCCTTTTCCTCAATGATTAACCCACCGATGGAACTTCCAGTGGTCCTTCATGTCTTACTTTTCTTTTGATATTTTCCAATCCTATTGTGACGTACAACTGGGAAGCTGGTAGTTACCCTTGACATCCTTCTTTTGTTTTTGAACAGAACTAACACTGAAACATCTTATAGACAGACTCCAAGAGGGTGAAATGCAATGGCCTTGAAGGTTAAAGATGGAAAGACTCCGAAACGGATGATTTGTAATGAAAAAGGAAGAGAGGAAGACTTATCTGAGCGGAACAATTGGTGCCACTGGTTTTTCCATGCATTTTGGATTAACCGGTCTAGTCTGTCCAACCAATCCACTTTCAATTGCCACATTTGCCGTTCCGGACTTCCACAACCTGAATATTTACCAAAAACCCAAACCTCGTTTGTCTTGCCATGTTTTGAGCATCTCTGAACCACATACTTGTTTCATTTGCTCATCTGAAAACTCACCTTCGCCTTATGGTGCCCGTGAGGGTTTTCACCAACAAGACTCTCTCATTTTTGATTTCTCTCAAAAACTCACTTTGCCTTACGGTGCCCGAGAGGGTTTTCGCCAATAAGACTCTCTCATTTTGATTTCTCTCTGCTAATGTCGTCTTACGGTGCCCGTGAGGGTTTTCACCAATAAGACTCTCTCATTTTCATCATGTTCCTTCTGGTACCAGAGTGTTTGTCTTTGACATGAATCACCTTTAACTCGCTCGTACGGGCACTTCTTGAAGACTGATCAGAAGGTCTTTCTTTGGACTGTAATGCGGCTGTTGGATGGGGTCTAAAAGGAAGGGTATAGAGGCTCAAAATAATTCAATCATGGGTTTAACATTACAACTTTCGGAATCAGCCTTTCTTACAACAATCACAACTTCTGCCCCAGTTTCTTTCTTGGGGATCTTCAGACTTTTGCTTTGGTGTGACTGAACCTCAGAGAGAGGCTGCCTACGTACCCTTTCGGGATCAAGTCAAACGTAGTTCAGGTCATGGAAATTACTTTGTTGTTGTGACTATCTTTTTCTTGCTTTCTTTTTGTTTTTCTTTCTCCTCTTTTTCATTTTTCTTTTCTTTCCTTTTCTTTTCTTTTCTTTTCTTCTTTCTTTTTCTATTTTTTTCTTCTTTTTCCTCTTCTTCCTTTCTTTTCTTTTTATTTGCTTCTTCTTTCTTTTCTTTTCATTTACTTATCTTTGGCACTTGCGTTTCTTAATTGTGTCGCTGATTCCGAAATAGGGATATGAAAGAAAATGAGTAAGGCTCAAAAGGGATGACAAAGGATAAAAGTGTTTAGATAGCAGAACAAAATACCTTCGTCATTTCAATCTTCAAAATATGCCAAATACAAACAAGTACAATCAGAATAGAGAAATCATACATAGTATCTCTTAACCGCATCGGAATTGATGGCCATTTCTACACATTTTCCTTCCATATCTGTTAGATACAATGCACCATTAGATAACAATCTGGTTACGACGAATGGCCCCTGCCAGTTTGGCAAACCTACCTTTAGGGTTTCTTTATGTTCTATTTGCCCCAGTTTCACATGGCTCGGGCTTCAAATAATCTCAAAATGTCCACATCTGTTCTTAATCTCAAAAATGATTTCATTGCTTCCTGACTAAACTGACTTTTAAATATCAGACTGAGAATTATGCATGCATGTCATGTCACTAGAACTAGCACGAAACAAAAGACAAAACAAAATGATAAAGAAGAACTAAACAAAGAAGATGACTGGAGGTAACAAAAGACCGGAATTTGCATTAGACAAACGGTGAAACGGTTCGCATAACAACACAAGCAAAACAAAGTGGAGTACAACCCTAAAACAAACCTGGAAAACACTAGACAGACCACTACGACTAAACAAGCTAGACAAAATGAAAGGATAAGAGGGTTTGAACACAAGACAATATCCAAATTACAATCCTAAAAATAACCCGCACAACAGAAATGACAACAAAATAAACCACCTAGACTTCTCTCCAGCTAGCCAAGAGATAAAGCGTCTTTCCAATTACCAAGCTCGACATCTTAGCCACTGAGTTCTGCATCAATATTGCTAAGACCATTACCAACTTCAATATCATCAACTTCAGTCAACAAGTTCCCAAGAGGATTCACATGCTCCTTATCACTATCATTAACCACAATTACCCTTTCTTGAATTATTCTTTCTATTTCCCTTTTCAAAGAACGACAATCTTCAATGCTATGCCCTTGGACATTAGAGTGGTACATGCATCGTATAGTAGGATCAAATACTTTTGCATATGGGTCTGGAGTATAGCCAAGGAGCGGCTCAATCAGGCCAGAATGCTTTAACTTTTCAAATAAGCTTGCGTAGGACTCCCCAATTGGCGTGAAGCTATTTCTTTTTCTTTGCTTCCCTCCCTGTCCCTGTTTTCTTGGGTTGTTGGGTGCTCGAAAATGTTGTGAAGGCAAGAATGCATTATATGGTGCTGGTGCTCGCCATAGGGAGTGACCTGGTGGTTGGACATATGATCGGACATTGTTCAGAGAATACTACTGAGGTGGATTATGTGGAGCTCAGGGATAGGTTTGGGGTTGGAGTTGAGGCTGGGTGTATTGGTGAGGCAGATCCTTTGGTCCATGTCGTGACTCTGAAACAACCATGGCAACATCATCGAGTTCCTTCTGACCCAGCGAGCTTCCTGGGTCGCTCTGAATTGCTTGTGTTGTGGCTTTTAAAGCAGAATAACTCATGATCTTGCTAGACTTCAGCCCATCTTCTACCATTTATCCCATTTTTATCACATCATTGAAAGGCCTACCCACAACCATGATCAAATTCCCAAAGTAAGTTGGTTCTTGAGCTTGAAGAAAGTAGTCGACCATCTCTTTTTCTTTCATTGAGGGATCGACTCTGGCAGCTTGCTCTCTCCATCTGAGCCCGTACTCCCTAAAGCTTTCATTAGGCTTCTTTTCCATCTTGTCTAGGGACCTATGATCCGGGACGATTTCCCTATTATATTGAAAGTGCCTGGCAAATGCCTGAGCCATATCGTCCTACGTGTACCACCTGTTGGCATCTTGGCGGGTGTACCCTTCCAGCGCTGCCCCACTCAGACTCTGACTGAAATACGCCATCAATAATTCGTCTTTCCCACCGACGCCTCTCATCCTATTGCAGTAACCTCTCAAATGAGCCACGGGATCTCCGTGCCCGTCATATAAATCAAACTTTGGCATCTTAAACCCATCAGTCAGTTGGACGTCAGGAAAAAAACACAAGTCTTTATATGCCACGCTCATCTGGCTCCCTATCCCTTGTATGTTTCTTAAAGACTGCTCTAAGATTTTCACCTTCCTGGATATCTCATCTGGCACCGCTGCCTTACCACGCTTATAGTTTCACCAGGAGCCTCAAAATGAGGAGCGTGAGAGTATGGATCCGAGACTTTGAAAGTTGGTTCTGGAGTATAATGTTGGGCATCAGGGACTTTAAACACAGTCTCGTTAGAGGATCGAGGAAAAATAGCTGGTGGGGGAGCTGCAAGAGCATGAGTGGCCAAATGAGCGGTATATGAGGTGGTTTTGGTGGGTAGGGTGTGAAAAGGTTGTAGGGAGACATCAGCAGCAGTGGAAATCTGGATTTGTGATAGTGGTGGGATAGTTGCAGGATTTTCAGTGTAGTTAGTGGGGAATGAAGGTGTAGGATGCCCCCTGATCCAAGACTGATGCATTTCTGCCATCTGTTGCTTCACCCTTTGGATCTCCTCTTTTAGTTCAGACTCCGACCCCACAAACTCCCTTGACGGGTCAACAACTCTTGTGCCCAAGTTATTGCTAGCCATGGCTATCTTGCCCTTTGACCTTGTATTGTATGGACGAGTTACCTTAAGAACCACAAACCAACCACCCTTCTGCTATAATGAGGAGAACAAAATGAAGTCATCATGTTAGCGTTAGGGCATTTAACAGCTAAAATATCACATTTAATGCAATGCACCCGGCCACAGTTATTGGTCCTAAAATGACTTCGAGGGTACAAAGGTCAGTTGGCATCATCCCAATTTGTTCATTTCAACCTCTCTTTTCTTTACTTTTCTAGCACTTCTAGCTTGCCCAATTTCCTTCAATTCTCTCCTTTTTTTATTTTAATTATCCATCTTTTCTTTCTCTCATATCTCACGTCCCATGATTTCACATTTTTTCTCTCCTTTTTCCTTTCTCTTTTTTTTGTCCCCTTTTTTCCGTTTCTTTTTCTTTTCTTTTTTCTTTTAATAAATAAAAAATGATTCGAGCGAACCCTATGTAGGTTGTCTACGTATCATGACCCCGCATGAATCAGATCTTTGCGTAGTTCTGGAAGAACGGGAATAAAGTAAACAAACTAACATTCTTTTTTTCTTTTTTATTTACTTTAATGACTATTCTGATGAGAAAAGAGAGATGAAAGAAGCAAATCATTTTTTTTGAATTTTCTAGACTTAATGTTCTATGACCAATTCTAAACTCAAGCTTAACGGTCATTTTTCTCCTTTTGAAACAAAGACTCTATGAGTGATTATTAAGGAAAAATCCTACAAGAGAAAATATATTTTTTGATTTTTTTTTCTGAAATGAAGTCCAAACCAAAGAAAAAGATTTCGAATTTTCATTTAATATCCTGATGCAAGATGTTGGAAAAAGATAAAACGAAATATTTTTGGGTTTTAATTTTGATTGCCTAAAGAAGAAATTATAATGATAAACAAAAATAAAGCATATGCATTTTTGCTATGTACAATATCCTAAAGTTCTAATGCAAATAAAGAAACTTTTTTTTAATTTTCACTAATTTCCCAAAGAAACAACTCAAAAGCAAAATCTTTTTTTTAAATGAAATTTGGGTCCTAATATAATAAAGGAAACATAAAGACAATTTATTTTAAGTCCTAGATATTGATTGCCTAAAAAAAAAAAAAAAAAAGTCTCGAAATTTTTCCATTTCTAGAACTAGTATTCTAAAGAAAACTTATAACGAAAATATAAAATGCAACATCTTCCTTTTTTTTGGATTTTTGAATTATAGCATGCCTTTACAGAATACAAAAAACTCGACATTACTGTACAAAACTAGAAAGTAAAAGACGACATAAAAAACATATTCAAAAATAACTAAAATAAAAATAAAAATAAATCTCCTTAAGAAACTCCTGAATGCAGCGATCCTGGGGTATCTGTCCTGCTCAAACTCCGGTTAATAAATTCACACCTGTAGTAGAAAACTTACACCAAAATTATGTAAGACAATAACATTCTCTATTAGACACATGCAAGACATGGTTGCGCTTATTTTTCCAAAATTAACATATGTGGCTAAACGTGCGAGATTTGGCTAAGACCCCGCAAAGCCAAGAACCTAAGATTTACTAGGAAGACCAGACCCTATGTGGGTTGCCTACGTATCCCGTCCCGGGAGACGAGAATCAGGTTCACGTAGTTCGGGCAGATTAGATACGGTTGAGAATTAAAAAAAGAACTAATGTAGAGAAAACATATTTTTGTTTTTTCTTGAAAAATGACGAAACATGCAAAACCTTTTTGAATTTTCTTTTCCTTTTTTTTTTGGATTTTTGGTTTTTTGAAAATGATGAAAAAGTGTAAAATCTTTTTTAATTTTTCCTGTATATATATATTTTTTGTCTTTTTCCTTAATAAAAAAAATGAACAAAAATAAAACTGGGCCCTACTTGCTTTATTTTCACACCTCACCTTTTTTTTCTTTTTCATTTTTTATTTGCCCTCAACTATCATTAGTCCGCCAAAATGGCCCCTTTACCCTCGAATAAATGCAACATGTAGCACATAGGATGCATCAAGATGGTCTGTTCATTTCAGGTTACCTGTCCTAGACGGACCCAACCCCTGTGTTGAGTCCCCTAAGTCAAATGCACGTGATGCAAATAAGCGCTCCTACTAGGGATCCGACATGAAGTCAAGTTATTCTAGGTTCAAATCCTGGGTATGGGTTCTAGACTATGTACCTGAGCAGACGACTCGAGTTGATGAGGGGACTACGTACCAGGGACCCCCGAGATCGTCCGGCTAAGTAACTTGTCCGACCTCTTTCTTATTTCAAGGTATGACACTAACATAATAGGGAGTCTCAACCAGTAAGCATATCCCCGGAGGTGAGAAGAGAAGGATTTCGGCATAGTTTATATATACAGTTCAAATAATATCAAAACGGCAAAGCATTTAGCACATTTGGCAGGAAAACATGTAGGAAAATCAGATAAAGCCAAACATAACAATTATTCTAAGCTCGAATTCTTAAAACCTGAACCGAAGTTCTGGGTTTGATTCCCCAGCAGAGTCGCTAGAGTTGTCACACCTCCTTTTTCCTACTACCACCCCCGGGAGGGTATAACAAAAGGAAGTTATTTCCAACTTGAAGTGACAATCGAAATGAGATTTATTATTAAGATTCAGAGTCACCACTTAGGAGATTTATGGTGTCCCAAGTCACCGGTTGAATCCCTAATCGAGGAAAAGAATGACTCTGTTTAACAGTCCGCGAACCAGAAATCCGAATAAGGAATTCTGTTAACCCGGGAGAAGGTGTTAGGCATTCCCGAGTTCCGTGGTTCTAGCACGGTCGCTCAACTGTCATATTCGGCTTATTTATCTGATTTTTATACATGTTGACCCTATGTGCAAATTTCAACTTTTTAACGCTTTTATTTTTATTTTTAAAGAGAATTACAACGTCGTTGAAACACGTCTCGAACCACGTCACATCAATGCACCCGTGGTTTTTGACACATTTCAACTTCGTTGGGATTTGAATTTGGGTCACATAAATGTACACCCGAGTTTAGGGAAGTAATGTTATTAAAATACGCGTCTAAAGAGTCTAACGCATTATCATTTTGGGGAAGGCCGTGAAATTCGCTAACCGGCCCGTCCCGAAATCTAAGTGTTTTAATATATACATTTTTACGAGGGCCCCGCCATTTATGTGTTTTAATCGGCGATGCTCATCTCATGTATTTTAAAGGGCAAACCTAAAAGCAACTATGATTCTCTACTTTATTTGTCTCTAAAAAGAGAAATCCTAATTTATTCACTGAGATTATCCAGAGTCATTAATATCGGGTTACATGAAATGCACCTCGAATTTTTAGGCATCGTAACTATGTCATGGGAACCGTACCCATAGCTACTAACAAATCGCGCCATTGTCCACTATCAAACCACCACTAAACCAACTTCCATTAGTTCGAATTAAAAATCAAGGCTTAGTGAACTTAACAATATTGTTTCATTAATTCTCGTTCAACTTTAAGAGACAAATTTAATAACAAGAGATAACACTATATGTTTACAAAATTGACAAACTACAGCTCCCAAACATGCCAGTTTTAATCTGAAGCTTTGAAAACACAGAACAAATAAATGAGGACCAATTTAATAACGAGAGATAATGGATATGTGTATATTCGTTAAAATTAGGCAAAACAAAACAATTGATAAAACATTCCCATGAATTAATAAAATCTGAAAAGGAGAAACCAATGAAGCAGAGATGAACCTGGAGTTATACAGACTGAAACGAAGCAACAACACAGCCGGACATCGACACAGCTTCGAACAGAACTATATAGCAGCGCCGGAACCTCGCCGGAATCTCGAATAGAACTGAACGAACTCGAACCACCTCAAACTCGAAGCTACAATTCACTCGATTTTAAAAAAAACTGAAGTTTGTCGTCTCGCTCTCACTCACGTTCTCTCACTATTCCTGCCCTCCATTATTCCTGTGTGTGTGTGTTTACTGTGAGGCTCGTTTGGACAGGGACAGCAGCGCTGGTACGAGCAACTATGTCACTGGTCCGTTGCTATGTGTCAGAGATGAGGACGCTGGTTGTTTTTCGCTAGTTGAATGTCATCCCTGGTCGATGACGTGAGGAAGAAGACGACGAAGCATTAGTGGTGGTTGTTTATGGTTGCTGCTAGACATGAGGTTGGTCGACGTGAGGTAGGTAAAAATGAAGGGCTGTTTTGGTCGTTTGAGTGGTTAGCGACGTTGCTGGATGAGGGTGTTATGGTGATGAGCAAGTTTTTATCATTAGACTAGGGTGTGTTTGAGATGGGCTGGGTGGAGAATGGCATAGTCTCCACGTAGATGGGGGTGTTATGGTGGGTGTGGCAGTGGTCATTTGTGGAGTTCTAGAGCTCTAGGATGAGCAGCGGGGTGTTATTTGAGGTATGCCAGATGTTTCAGTGGTGGCGAGGAGCGGGATGGTTCTGTTGCTTTGGGATGTTTTGTGGAGGTGTAGGGTTCTGAGCATTTGGGAAATTAATGTCTGGAGTAGTGAGGGAAAATGACAGATTTGCCAGATTCCGAACCAGATCAAGTTCTTCTTGGAATTTCAGCAGCTTTTGTTCCAGTTGGGATGCATTTTCCTTGGGAACCAGAGTACCGTGACCATGAGTGACCTCTACCCATTCAGTTGAGTTTTCCTTTCTAGCGTTGTTCAAATCTTCCATCTTCCCTTTGTTCTTGTTTTTGAAAGGACTAAGAGGAAGAGTGGGTGGAGGGCCCCTAGATCTCGTGGAATAAGATGATGTTGCCAGAGTGCACGAAGAAACCTTTGGGGAGGAATAAATAAACAAAAAGTTAACAAGTTAGTGAGGATCATAAAAAAAAGAGTTTCGATATTTAAACACATAGTGCAGAATGTAAACCGTGCCTGAATTTGGGGACCTCTTTGTGCCCGAGGTAGGCCTAGCGACAAATTAATTGGAGAACTCAGAATGCTAAATGCCTCATTTTATTGATAGAAAAATAAGACGAATCCCAAATCGACACTAAATAATAGGAAATAAAAGTCACTAATGGCCATTAGCCTTATTATATTTCATAAAAAGAAGAAAACTCCTATCTATTTGGTCTCAAAAGGACCTTCCCTAGATTCGGCATACCTGGCTCCATCCAACAACTTTCCCAACTCGTGAAGTCCCAGCAATAGGTAGGCTCTGGCTAGATGTCCACCTTCGTTTCCCTCAGCATTTTGGCAGTATTCGACCCTCTTGAGAAATTTCTTCTCCAACTCCACTATACCTCGCTCCAAGTATCCCAGTCGCTTGTTGGAATTGACAGCCATGTCATTCCATTCCTCAATTAACTTTTGATTGGCTTCTTGTATCTCGGTGCTCGCTTTCGCATTCCTGGATCCTTTTGCGTAGTAGATTGTACTTGACCTGTGCCTCGGCCCTTTCATCTATGATCCTGTGACCTCGAACAAATCCGGGCTAGCCTATACCATTATGATTATCCTTCAACCAGCCTGAATAGTAGGGAGCACAACCGGTATGGTATCTATCTGGCTCGATGGTATCCCTCCTAATGACGATCTTGTAGTGCTACATATGCTGAGCCTGGCACTTGTAAGGACTGTCATCACCCTGAAAGTAAGCCCAGAAGTGACACATCTTGTCAACCCTGGGTACAACCTGCTTCTGACCCGCTTGCCTCATAACCCGGAGAGGGACGTAAGGGTACATTCCTCTCAGGACGATCAATATCAGGAAAGGTGCATCTCCAGATCGGGAGATGAAATCCTCGGTCAGAAACCACTCGAACATCCATTGCACTTGGTCCTTGGTCAGACTTTTGAAGAGCTCGACCCATTCTCTAGCATTCTCCAGTTGGGCAAACATATTGGGCATGTAATTCCTTCACTTCGGATGAGGAAAAGCGATATGATCATCCCAATACCTTCGCTGAATTTCTTGTCGGTATTCACCCTTTTAGAGATGCTCCACGAGCCAAAGTTGAAATAGCAAATTGCATCCTTTGGAGTGTTTGGCTCCCTGTTGACACCTCTCTAGAGCTCGGTACATTTCCACAACTATCATGAGTACAATGCTAAATGGTTGCCCGCTAATTCCTTCCATTAAGGTCTTAGTTACCATAGCTAGTCTGATGTGAATTCTTGCTTTCTTCATTGGAAACACGATCAATCCCAGGAAACAAAACATGAATACAAAGACCCTTCGGTGAATATTCCCTAATGATGTGATGGCAAACTCGTCGGGTAGGTACGGCAAGATTTGCTGTGACCGTACCTCTCATACAAATAATCAAAAGGGATATAGGAGTCTTTCAGACCTGTCAGTTCTGGATTCTTCTTCAAACCCATCATTTTGAGAAAACCCCTGCCCTTGCGGTTCTCAGGCAATAGAAAACCCGAAGTTTCCCATGGTATACTGGCCAATCCTCCTATTTCTTCTAGTAAGGGTGTCATTTCAATGTCCCCTAAGCGAACACAGATCTCTCGCAATCCCAGTAAAAAGTTATAGCTTCTATGATCTTGCTGTTGGGTTGAATTTCCAGGAGGGAAGGTAGATTTTCCAGATATTTTCGGGCAAGAGTCCGATCACTGGAGTGAAGATTCTCCCACCAGCTTAGCAATTTTGGGTGGATGTTTGTGACCATGCCGAATCTGGGGACTTCGTGCCTCATATTTTTTCAAGACAAAAGGGTTAGGCCTTTACCCCCACCAAACTCGACTATTTAAATATCAATAATTGACGTAAAAGAATTTAGTTCTCCAAATAAATGCATAGAACGTGATGATGTCCGTTTGGGTTTTAAGGAGACCCAGTGGACTTTGGACAAGGCTATCTTAAAAAGTCATTATGCGGACAACATAACCAACTCGGCTAGGTTTGACCATGATGCATGCACAATTAAATAGAGCAAGGTTTCTATGGGGTTTTAGAGTGGTACCCTCGAGCGGACAACTCAAGGGGGAAGGCACAGAACCGTCGACTACACCGTTGATCGACTAGTTTTACCACAAATATACCTTTTCCGAATTTAGGGGGTGATAATATCGGAAGGGCGCAACCACTCATTATAAGCATTGGTATAGGATTTGTTTGGCACGGGTGGAATATGATGTTGAGCATGATTATGCAACAATTAAAGGCATGTTGTCACGTATTTGCATATTTAAGAAAGCAGAAAATATAACAATTTCATAATTTAAAGTGGCAATGAAGGAAAGCAGTAAAAGAAAGAAATAAAAAGACAAGTTAGTTTCGCAACCGAAAAGGAAATTGAATGCCTAAAAGAAATAAACAAATAATTGCGCGTAAAGAAGCATAAATTCACAATAATAGTCTGAAATGGTAAAAGCCTAAAATCCCCAGCAGAGTCGCCATGTTGTTGTGCCCCCTTTTTCCTCCACGAAAATCGAGTTTATGACATTTGAAGGTACAACTCGTTCCTTTCAGGAGCTGGGTTTGCATTTGAAGAGTCGCCACCTAATGATTAGGGTGTTTTAGGATACTAAAAGAGTTTGATTTGGATAACCAGAGATAGGGTAAGGGCTTGATATTATTCTAAGGGAAAGGTGTTAGGCAACCCTCAGAATCCACTAGTGTGGTTCCCGGCCAGGAAATTATTGTGAATTGAGGTGCAAGTAGCATATAGGCAGATAACGGTCAAATAAGAGGGGATTTCAACACATAATGGTTTGAAAGTAAACGAAGTTTGAAAGAACAATTAGAAAAATCCAATTTTAATAATAAGGAGTTAAAATGCTGAAAGAAAAGAAATGAAGAATAAAAGAAAAGGAGGGGGGTCCTTGGTTTATTAAAAATATGGATCACCCCATACAATGTCCGGTAATCACTCCTCAATGAGGGGCTATACGTGACATTATCACGTGGTCATCATATCCATATCTACCCTTCACACCCCGTTAAGGTATTTAAAGCGCGGATTGGTATCGATTACTTATTGCATGCTATTACCCATCCCACTCCTATCAGTCCCGGAGGCATTAGGACTACTAATCCTAAAAAAGGAGGGATATTAGGATTATTTGAAGTTTCAAAGGTAAAACTTCTAAGGCGACATACAAAACACATATTGCATATTTTGGGGGAAAACATATACACAAACAAAGGCTCATATATACCTCCTTAAACAAATAAAACATATAATTAGCATGACTTGCACATACTTTTTAGGTCTGATTAAAAATACCAAAGACGAGGGAGTTTAAATATTGAGGCAGATTGGTTTATTACATAACTCAGATAAGAAGTACGAATTAGGCCTACCTGTTGGTTGAAATGATTAATAAAAACATATTCAGTTTACAGTTATTACTCTAAGGCTTGCCTAAGTATTTAGACGGAGTCCTATAGGCATGATATCTACTGAATTTAGAAGGTGATGAGATAGTAAGGTTCAAAATGAATTGTTTGAAGTCCTATATGCATACTTGTTAAACTTATTAAGTGAGGGACTTAGATTATTAAAAGAGATGCAGAATGTACAAAAACTAAACAAATTGGTTACAGGTTCTGCAGGTGATAACATCGACTATTACTGATTTTATATCTAACATTGACTGTGAATGAAAGCGAATCAAAATTGCTCAAGGATCCCTATAGGCATGATTTCCATGTATTACTAATTTTAGACGTAGTATCTAATTGCAGAAACCTTATAGAAATGGTGTCTAAGTGTAGAAACTTGTATTAAACCTTATAGACATAGTATCTAAATGCATAAAGTTGTTTTAAACCTTATAGACATGTTATCTAAATACAGAAACTTATTTTAAACCTTATAGACACGGTATCTAAATGCAGAAACTTGTTTTAAACCTTATAAACATGGTATCTAAATGCCGTTTGAATTATGCAGAATTAAAATATTCCTATAGGAATGGTTTCTATGTAAAATTTGAATATGCAGAAGTTAAAACACCCTATAGGCATAATTTCTACCCTTGCATGCATAGTTTCCCACCATTTTTCGCTAGCCAGCCCCAAATGTTTACTACAAATTATTATAAACTAAAATAATAAATTACACCTAGAAAAGTACAAAGCAAAGTACAACCAGAGGAAGCCTGATTCTTGACTTCCTCTTTGAGTTATGAGATAGACCAACTCAAAGTTCCTTGATCCAAAGCCTTTCTCCAATTTGAGTGTGTCAGAGTTCCCTAAGAGCCTCAATGTGACTCTGGGCAGTGCTCACACCCAAATTGTATCACCAGAATAGGGACAGGTGCAGTGTGAAAGTGCCAGCCCTCAAATGTCCAATTTTAGAAGGAACTCATGGGTACCAAGGCAAGGCTCACAAGAGGGGGGGCGGAACTTAAGTCTAAGAGAGAGTGTAAGTGAAGAAACAGAGTTCTGAGGGAATAAAGGAGAGGGAGAATGGTGCTGGGAAACAATCATAAACAAGTTAATAATTTCCTACAAAAGGGGTTCAAGGGTTGGGAAATTGTAAAGAGCCTATGTACTTAGGCAAGGGTCAGCTTTGGGCATGCACAACAATAGAAGATGCTGGCATGCCCGTAAGCTCACCAGAGCACACAATACTAAAGAATACATAGAGGTTATGATCCCAGGGGAATCAAGTTTGAGTCACGGACAACAATGCTCAATACTGTCATGCCTCAAACAAACCATCAATATCAAATACATTGGGGTAGGGGTTTAGGATACTTAATACATAGATTCAGAATAGGAAGAAAGAAATTATAGCATGCTAGAATAAAGTACTGAATTAAACACAAGCATTAGGCATACAAGAAGGCAAAAGTATTAAGTAAACGTATTGTTGTGATGCTGAAATTTCAATCAGAACATACCAGTTCAAAGAAGCAAAATACAGTAATGGCAAGGTAGTAGGATTTTGAAATATAGTTTTGGCCTTCAGCCAGCTAAATAGGTCATAGTAGAAGTAGTAAAGCGGGAGAGAATATTTTTGAGTGTAAGTGATTTTAGAACTCATAGTGTTCGTGTGTTTGTGTTAATGAAAGAGTAAGGTATTTATAGTTTGAAAGCATGTAGAAAAAAAAAAGGAAAGAATCATAGTTCATCAGCAATTATGGAACTATGTACTAATTAAAATCAAATAAGTATTAAGGACTTCGCTTAAATAAGGAGTTAAAATTAAACGGTAATGGGCAGAAAACATTTAAGGAAAGAACTCATGAAGAGCATCATGTGCAAAATAGGCAGTTTGGGGTAAGTACATAGGGGTTTAATTGAGGGAAGAATCTTTGAAATACTCGGTTAACCAAATAAGGTAAGAAACACAATAAATTTACAGAATATGGAGACAATCAGCACACAGTAAATCAAGGAGTCAGGGAGTCAAGATTACTGATTTGGGGAGAATAACATGGGTTCCTATGAATAAACAAATAAACTAAGTTATAAACAGGAGAATCGAAAGTCTAAAGGGAAGTTTTCAAATCAATCCAAGAAACAGAAAAATCAGTAAAACAAGGAAAGAATCAATTACTTAGCGCACGAGAGCAATTAAAATTACACAAGGAGTGATTTGAAATCAGTCCACAATTGAAGGTCATTTTAGAGGAAAATTTAGCATATAAAAGAGTGCATAAACATTATGCGAGGCTGAACTTATGACAAAGAGAAGCATCATGCAATAACAATCACAAAGTCAGTAGATAGTGAAATATCAAAACATGGTAATCACATAGGTCAATTTTACCAACTTAGTAATAGAGAAAACAGAGAGTATCAGAAGCATGCAAAAGGTCAAGTAAAAAGACCTTTCTGAAAAATATAGTCGATTTTCAATGATGGCAGGAAATCAAAATCACATAAAGAAACGGATGTTGAAACAAAAGATTTTAAATCTAGTCGAGCAACAGATGAAGCAACTTCAGAAGCTCAAATAGGTCCAAAGAAATTATGGTTTTGAAACCAATCAAATTTAGAGATGATGGACAAATAAATCACACAGCAAATAGTTTCATAACTCGAATGAACCCAAAATTTTAGGGTTTTTCATCATCAATCGAGTCTAGAGATGAAAAACAAGTAAATCAGACAAATACTAACAAAATAGACTCAGAAATCTCCAAAAGTTCAAGGCCCTTAAAATACAAACTCAAGTAGAAGAACGACACAAGGAAACAAAGTAGAACATGTTAAAAATCAGAGAAAGCTTCAAAATAACTTAAAAGAAACCCCAAATCGGAAAAGATGAGGGTTCTTGAAGGTAGAGTTTTGAAAGAAACCTTGAGAAAAATGTTTAGAAGTTTAGAAAAAACACATATCTAAAATAGACTAAAAGAAATCAGAAGAACCTTAAAGGTTAGGGTTTCAGAAGAACCCCAGATGGTGAGAAAGGCTTGAAAAATCATCGATCTAAGTAGGAGAAGTCAAGAATTAGGCTTGAATAGCCATGACTGGCCGAAGCAAAGTCAAAGTTGACCGAAGACAGCCGTAGAACTGAAATCAACCAAGGTCTGGACCAAACTTTTCCAGGACTCAGCCTTGAAACCATGATAATCGGGCACATAGAAACCAAGGGAGGTAGATACAGGCCTTCAATGGCTTTGGAAGCCATTTATTTGGGCGGTTTTAAGGTGGTAGTTGAGGGTGGCGGCTAGGTTTTGAGAGGGAATTGAGAGAGAAAGGGATTCAGAGTCGGCTGGGGGTATGAAATGGGGTTAGGGTTAGGGGTCGTTTGAATTAAAAAAAAGGCATTTTGGTGGCCGTTGATCATTTTGATCAACGGTTTGGATTGATCGGGTAGATGGGGTGGTTTAAAGGGGTTGGATTTGGTTCGGTTCAGACGGGGATTGGGTCAGGGTATTTGGGTTTAAAATTGGGGTTCAATTCAGGTCACAATTGAAACACAATAGGGCTATATTTTAAATAGCCAGATTTCGATTATTTATTTTATAAAAAATAATAAAGTAATTTCTGAAAATAAATTAAAGGTAATAAAATGATTAATAATACATAATTATCAAATTAAAATATTGGACCTTATTTTTATGGACATAAACGTAATTAAATCTAAAAGAGGATAATATTGCAATTATATGCAGTTTAGCCTTAAAAATACTAAATAAATTTATAAAAATATGAAAAACTTATCTTAGTTATATTTTAGTATAAATATGAGAGTCCAATAAATAAATCCCTAAAATGATAATTTTGGAAATAATTATTGGGCTTTTCTGAATAAAATAGGGCACGAAATTGATTTGAATTTTTTTTAAAAATTAAGGAAAAATAATAAAATATTTGGACATGATTATATAAGCATACATATTCTATTTTGAAAGTATTTTGCATATTAAAAATATTTAGGAAAAAATTTGGTATCAACACAAAGTAGGCACACGTAAGCGGACCTTCTCTAAGGCCACTCTAGAAGAATGTGAATGTGTAGAAAGAGTTAGTGGAAGCATCTCGACCATTTATCAGCTGATCAAAGCGCAAAATATAGCTTCTAAGGAGATCAGAAGGCAGAGGGCTCGAAATGTTATACTGGAAACTCAGCTCAGTCAAGCAGCTAAAGGACCTGATTCTGTCAATAAGGAAGTTGCATGATTTACGAAAGAAAATGATAGACTTTGAGATCAATTACTTGAAGAACATCTATCTGCCAATGATCGACCGGACCTGGTTCTCAGAACCATTGTTGTCTCTTCCTCCAAGCCTCCTTCCTCTAGTGTCCCCTAGGATCTTCCTCAATGTCCAACTATTTTTTGCTCAAAAATCTTGTGGCTGCTGTTTCACTTTTGTTTGCTTTTTTTGGTGTAATGGCATGTTGAACTTACCCATTACTGCTCCTGAATTTCTCAGTTCAATGTAAACATTAATAAAATAGCTCCCATCTCTTTGTCTGTGCATTATTGGGTTTCTCTGGTTTCTCTTTTCTGTCATGTTGTGTGCACATATGTGGCATGAGCTATCTGTGTTAGACTTCTTTATGCTTATTACCTGTTCTTTTTAATGATGCCAAATGGGGGAAGAAAAGTGGTGTAAGGGAGTGAGGTGTAGGTAAATGGTAAATCATAAAGGAAGGAGATCTGAGATTAAGGGGGAACTTAATGTAATTATGGCATCTCATCTGGTTATTTCTGCTCTAAACAAATATATTCCATGCCTAAGTTTGTCATCATAAAAAATAGGGAAATTGATGGGTTTTTAATGTCATTGCCTTATGATTCTTATGTTTTGATGATCTAACAAACTTGTCCTGAAGAACCAGATAGAGAACCTAGGAATATACATTTCATGCGATCTGGTTGAAGTCTGAAAATTAGCAAATGGATGAACGACCACAGGGAGGAACACAACGGGGGCCTAATGACCTGGTCCCTTAGGGCTCTCCGACACAAGCACAAGTCAGTGACTGTACGTAATCAATATAAAGAGAAAGACACCAGGAACCTGCTCCCTTAGGGTTCTCTGACAGAAGCACAAGTCAGATGCACAGCTGGAACATAGTAGAAGAAAGTGACCATCTAGCAACTGTCACGGAAGAGGAACACAACTAGGACCTGGTCCGTTACTGTGTCCTGATAGAAGTACAAAGTCCACTATCCAGCTGGAACGCAACTGCCCAGAAATGGCTATGTAGGCAGTACATTAGTCACTTCTCATTGTGAAGAAGCGTACACCAAGAGTTGATATCACTATCCATTGTGCTATCTTTTGTGATAAAACAACCTGGTGCAAGACACACCATTCTTTGTGCATTCGGTGATATTCTCTCAAGAAACAAAAGTATTCATCCGACATTGAAGTCACTGACATAGGGTTTTTGCAAAGTGGCTTGTAATAGGGAGATTGCACGTTAGGAGAGTTAAAAGCCTACAAGAGTAGGTCGTGGTTTTTTGATCCCCTTGTGTGGGATTTTTCCACATAGAAAATCCTCTGCCTTCTTTACTTTCAGTCTTTACTGCGTACTCTATAGTTTGGTAAACTTATATAAACTAACACTAGTGCTATAAGTATGACAAAGAACCATGTTCATCATAAAAGGACTAAGCACATAGATGTTAGACATCACTTCTTAAGAGATAGCTATGAGAAAGGATTGATTAGCACTGAATTTTGTGCTACTGATAAACAAATGGCTGACATCTTTACTAAAATACTGAGTAGAAAAAACTTTAAAAGGAACATGTTAGAATTAGGGATGATTAAGATCACCTGATAGGACTAGCTCAAAATACACAATGAAAAACAATTGAAAAAAATGATTTTTTTTTTTGCTAAGAAATCTGAACTTGTGTAAATATCTAGATTTATTTTTCCTAAGATTCATGCTGTAAATAGTATACTCCTGTGACATGTGTTAATATGACTCACTGAACTCTTACAAACTTTTCTCTATTATGGTTGATTGAAGCATGGTCAAGAGAATTCTAAATGAAGAACCTGGTTCATCAGTATTGTTTCATATGAATACCAAGGTATGTTTTCTATACTCTGCATAATTATAAATATAAATATTTAAATAATGAGTAGAGTCCTACAATTTTTAAACTCCCTAGAAAATCCTATCTGTTTGGTTTTGAACCAGTTCTGTCCTTATTACAATTCTAACCACGAAAATTGCCTAAAATCTAGGGAAGCCTAACCGTTCGTTCAACCTTGAATTTCAGGTTGATTAGACCTCTAATTGACCGCTAAAGCTACTCTTATCCATTAAATGAGTTTTTTCTTCTTTAAATACTCATCATTACCTTATGTCACCCTCATAATTCAAAACTGTCAAAAACCCTCTTCACTCTCAATTGCCTTCTTCTCCAAAGTTCAAACTCACCAATTCTCTCAAGAAATCAGCTATAATGACAAACCCACAAGACAACCCTGGAAATCCTCCACAGTCCACTCCCTCTGATTCATCTACTCCTCCTCCACCTAGCACGACTCCCAAACCCAGGCTAAGAAGAGTAAAAATGCTTGCTCGTAAAACGGTGGCATCTGGTGGTCTCTCAAAGAAATTGAATGAGAAATTAAAGGCAAGTCATGCTCAAGACACTGATTCTAACTCTAATTCTGAGTCGTACTAATCTACTAGTGAGGGGGAAGGACCTGGGTCTTTTAACTCTGATAAGGCTCAGAAATCCCCTTCTAATATAAGTTCTTCTCTGGATGAAAATATAGAACATAGGTTTGTGTTGGTTGGACCTATAAGGGATGTGGAATTACCTGAAGTAGGTAGGAGTGGCGGTAAAAAGAAATCTGTAAAAGAAAAAGAGAGAGGGTGAACGTGGAGAAGTGGGGGGAAAAGGGAAAAGAGTGGTTGATCATTCATCCACTGCTGGATTGTCTGTACCTGCTATTTGTGGGGTGGTACAAGAAAATGTTGCAGAAAGTGTCAAGAAGTCAGTGGGAAGTGGTTATGGTGAAGCTGTGAAAAGGTTAGTTAATCTAAGTTCATAGGGAGATGAACCTGGTTCATCAGTTGAAGAGACCCTAGCAGGCCTCTTGAAAAAGGTAGGTGCTAGTTACGATCCAAAAAAGAGGATAACTCCCACACCAAAATCCCCAGTTCTCCTAAACTTTCCAAGAAACGAAAGGCTGCCTCCCCAACACCTACTGAAACTTCCTTGCCAAATGGAAGAGCCACAAGAAGCAGGGTAAACAGAGTAAGAGTGATCTATAAAAAGCTTTAGCTATAAGTGATAAGAAAAGGATGGATAAAGGAAAGGGTAAGGTTGCAGAGTCCTCATAAGTTGTTGATGTTGAGGAGATGGAACAGGTCTATCTGGAGAAAGTTACAACAGTGGAGGTTCAGACCCCCAAGTTCAAAAAGACCAAGAATTCTTCCTCTGTGTCTGAGACTGTTGAACCTTCATTGGTCAAGAGGACAAGGTCTGCAGTAAAAAGTAAACAAGTTAGAGCTTCTGAAGATGAAAGAAAATGAGTCTGATGGTGAACAAGATAAGCTTTCCATGTTTGGCAAAAGAAAATTTTTGAAGGGAATATTGCTGAAAGATTTGGTGGAACCAAGGATAGTTCATTTGGTTGATGCATTGGCAGTTAAGGGCTGGAAGGACATGGTCCTTCAGATGGATGGGAGATTGACTAGAAATGAAATCATTGAATTCATGGCAAATGCTGAAGTAAAAAATGGCAGAGTTACGAGCAAAGTTAAATGAGTTCAAGTGACATTTGATGCTGAAAACTTAGGTGAGATTCTAGACATCCCTGCTGAGGGATATGATGATTATACCAGACAGAGATGGCCAAGTCTAGGTTCTTTCCCATCTTCCCTTTACAATCACTCGGAACTTCTATGATGTTGAAGGAGTAAATTGTCACGACCCGGATTTATCCCACCATCGGGCGTCGTGATGGCGCCTACTAACGTAGCTAGGCCAGCCAAACAATACAACATTTCTTTATCCACCCTCAACAACATACTATTCTAACAATATTTAAATAAGTGCGGAAGACTTTAGTTTTAACAAAAAGATAAAAAAATGCGAAAGTTTCAAAATACACCTCTACCCAGTATCTAGTGTCACTACTCACGGACTACTAAGGAGTACTAAAAACATCAGTCTGAAAGAAAAATACAAATGAGTCCGTCTCGATGCAATTAAACAAATTGAAATATCATAGATGAGACTCCGAGCCCGCGGATGTCAGCTAAGCTACCTGAGAGTCTCTGGACTGAAGGTCGGCTCCCGGTCTAGAACTGATGCGGCGGTCCGTAAGCTGCCTCCTGATATGTGCACAAAAAGGCAAAAAAGTGTAGCATCAGCACAACCGACCCCATGTGCTGGTAAGTGCCTGACCTAACCCCGGCGAAGTAGTGACGAGGCTAGACAGGACCTACCACAATAAACCTGAGCAAATATAATATACAAGTGCGAGAAAACAGTAATAAAACAATACAAAGTAAAGCTGGGAGGGGACATGTTATCGGGGAGTACTAGATAAAAATGGATCAGTAAAACAACAGCCGATCTACTCCGGTTTTCATGATGCATATGTTTACAGTGGACGACGCACCACACGATCCCATAATGTATAACATAAGTGGTCGGCGTGCCACACGATCCCATAATATAATTCATAAGTGGTCGGCGTGCCACACGATCCCATAATATAATTCATAACACTGATAATCTTTCCAAAGGAGGTCCCATTAGGAAAAAAACACATCGCCATAACAGTTAAACCCGGCAAGGGTACAACTAACAGCCCAACTATCCCGGCAAGGGATAATACAATTGTATCAGTCTACTCGTCCCGGAAAGGGAATCATTGCTTCATAACTCTTTTAGTTCATTTCGTTCTTATCCAACACTTTACATGGAAGTTATCAATTTAACAAGACAGTTATGTCACATCTTTCGAATTAGAAGCATTTACGACTCACGGTCATGCTAGACACCGGTGTATAGATACTCGTCACCATGCCATACTCGATCATTTAGCAAATAGCAATCAAACACTCTAATCATATTCCCTCAAGCCAAAGTTAGATCAAACACTTACCTCGGTCCGAAAATAGCAATCAAGCCTCTAACACCGC
>MU743249.1:102289-148279 GCA_026770625.1 Nicotiana glauca
ATCCTACGAACTTGCTCGAGCGATCAAATCGCTACAATAACATCAAAATCAAAGAATCAACCCCCAAAACTCATAATTTTCATTTCAAAATTCATAACTTCCAACTTTAGCTATTTAGGTTCGAAACACGCCAAACGACGTCCGATTTCGACCAAATTTCACAAAAAGCGCTTAACGCATATTTAAGACCTGTATCGGGCATCAGAACCGAAATACGAGCCCGATACCTATATTTTCTAACTCATTTTCATTTCTATTTTTCCTTAATAATTTCAGAAAATAATTTAACGGAAAAATTCTTTTACCGGGGTTCTGGACCTCGGATTTTGACTCCAGGCACATGCCCGAGTCCCATATTTTTCTACGGACCTCCCGGGACCATCATATCACGGGTCCGGGTCCAGGTCCGTTTACCCAAAATATTGAACAAAGTCAACTATATCAATATTAATATCATAATTCTTCAAATTTTTCACAGAATTCACATATTTTAACATAAAAATTTTCCTGCTTCACGCCCGGACTGCGCACGCAAATCGAGGCAACTAAAAATGAGATTTTCAAGGCCTCGAAAGTGCGGAAAAGGGGAGAAACACGGTGATGACCCTTTGGGTCGTCACATGAATGAGGCCAAGTTTGGGCACAAGAGTGAAATGAAGCCACACCACAAAATTCTTTTTGAGTTTGTCAACAAGTGCCTGCTGCCAAGGCAGAAGAGAAGGCATATTAACTAGCCTTGAAAGTGGACTTAGTTCTGATGGAGTGCCTTGAAAGTGGAAGGCAAATTAACTGGCCTGCATTCATCATCAAGCTATTGGACAGGGTCATCAATGGCTCTAAGGCTCATGCTACACCCTATGGCTTTATTCTTACTAAGGTTCTGGATATGTGCAATGTCCCTTTGAAGAAAGGGAAAATGGCCTCAAGAAAGGACTACTTTGGCATTAATACTCTGCTTTCTTGTGACTATTTAGTCAATTCCATCCCAAATGAACCCGGTTCATCCAAGAAGACTCCTATCAACAGTAAAGTCAGGGCTCTTGTTAAGGAAAGTGAAGCCAAGGATGTTGAGATAGCTATGCTAAAGGCTCGTGTGGCAGAGGTAGAATCTGAGAGAGATGCTCTCAGAACTGAGCTTGTCAAGGAAAAGGAGAAGAATAATGAAATTCTTCACAATATGTTGAATCTTCTCCAAGCTCAAAACCAACCCTCTAGCACCCCCAAGCCTTAGGAATTCTATACTTTATCTCCTGAACCTGTTTAGTACCTTCAGTGACCCGGATTAGGGATTTTTCTTTCTTTTTGATCATGTTTTGAATATTTTTTGCTTTCTGGTTGTGGATTGTGGTAGCAACATATCTTCTATCAATGATATCTACTGTTTTGCTCTTGTTAAATGTTAATCTTTCCTTGATAGTTTAAATATGTTTGCATGATTACTGATGATTAATCCATGATTGCACATGTAGTTGCCCCAGTGGCCATGAGTACTTATTAAAATCTGGGACTCACACCTTGTATGCAACTTTTTGATGATGCCATAAAGGAAAGAGATTGTGCTTTACATATTCTGAATAAGTGATATTTATAACCTAATTAACCTAGTTCTTGACGATAAGTGAATTTTCTAAACTTTGTATTAATGGTTAAGCTGAGTTCTTACAGGATCCAAATAAGTAAAAAGCACAAAGTTTGTCATCATCAAAAAGAGGGAAATTGTTGGCCCAAGTAAAGGTGAAGTTTTGAAGAATGACAAAAGAACTCAAACATAGACCAGGTCTATCTTGTAAAGCATAGTCATGATCAACCCAAACATGTGAAATACACGTGAAGGAGGTAAACCTAAATTATGAGAAGTAATATCTCCTGATCTGATAGAAAATGTTGCATATTGCATAAGGAGAAAAAGACTCCTTACATGAAGAGAACACAGTTTAGGAAGAGGATAGTGTTAGAGTATGAGATCAACTAGAACTCTTCTACGATAGAAGAGTAGGATCTGTATCCCAGTCAATCTCTAATTACTAACCCATTATATATCAGTGTTGTTCTCTTTTACAGGTAATACACATAAGCAGAAGTTAAACTTAAATTGAGAGAAAAAGAGCAAGTCGATTTTGCTAGCAATTTATGTGTAATTCAAGCGTGTAATCCTGAAGCTACTTGAACAAGATAGAAGAACCAGTTCCAAGTATCTATCTTTTATTCTAGTTCAATTGTAGTAGGTGATTTTACATTGTACCTTTCAACTTTTATAGAAGCAATTGCATTAGGTACCAAGAGTGTTCAAGTTAGAGTTAACTTGAAGTTGTGGCAACAGTTAAGGTTGTGTGCCACAACAGGACTAAAGTTAATCCTAGGTTTACAAAATTTTTTTTGTAAATGCAGTTTTTGGCTCAGTGATTTTAGTGGAAGTTTGGGGAAATCCTACTGAGTAGTAGGTCGTGGTTTTTTCACCTTTTGAGCCAGGTATTTTCCACGTAAAAATCTCTGCATTCTTTATTTTCTTTACTTATTATTCCACAAACAGTAGTAGTTGGAACACATAGAAGAACCAGGTCCTTCTATAATTCAGTTAAACAAAAATTGGGTACCACACAAATCACTCCCTCTTGTGTGGTATTGAAGTATAAAACATCATAAATACAATAATAATGTCTCATATTTTCCTATATATGTGTTAATTATCTCACCCTCACTCATAGCAAGTAAGACACTTCCCTCCTCCCTCAAACTACACGCCTTGCTCCTTCAAATTCCCCTTCCCCCCCTAAAATCAGAATATTGTACCTTTGTGTTTTGGTATTTGTTTTGCTAAAATTCAAATTTTGTTTACAATTCCACATGTCCTCAATTTATAAAAAGTTGGGCTTAAATTCAAATTTTGTCATTACATTAAAGAATCTTGCAAGCTATTTACACATGACAAATCTCTTAAATCATCAGTATGCAATGTATGCTCCGAACATGCCAAAGAAATGCAAGAATCAATTTTTCAGTCAACCACGTTATCTCAATACAACTTAGAAGCTTCTAGAATAACTAACTAACTTAATTGCCAGTAATTATGTTTAACATTAAGCAACTTAGTGATAGCAAAAGCTCCAGCAGAAAAAATAGCTGCATTAGCAGCTCTACCAAGGATCCTATTATCAAACCTTAATTCACCCTCTATTTTACTAGACCAAATGAATCTCTGACCATGATGGTCGAAAAGATTGTTATCTTCATTTTCAGAATACGCTAAGGGGACTAGCAATGGCATTCTATATCAATATGAATCACCACGAGAAGATTCTACTGCCATTATCATTTCCAGTAGTCCTCAACTCCATATTCCTTCATTACCCATGTCTCTTTAATTTTTTTAAAGGTATGAAACAAAATAGAACCGAGAGTGCCTCCCAAAACCGTCAGAAACATTTTGGAAGATTTTTCAATAGAGTGGGGAGACACTATAATCTGGACATTCAGAGTGTCGATACCAAGATCAATTGCCACAACGACTCGGGGTTCATATCTAGCACACCTTGTTATTCGTTCATTCGGGTTCTTAAGACTAGATTCATATATACTTCTTACGAGATTCAAGATGTGATTAGCTTTCCATTGAGATATGTACCTCTCCTACAATTTCTCTTCAGATATTCTGTTTCAAACTAAACATCTCAACATGACGAGGATTAGATCCAGTATAAACATCCTTATATGCAGGAGATCATATCCAATGCCCACAGAAAACCTATTCCTATTTCTTGTGATACCTCGTGGAAGGATTCTACATGCTAAGATCGCAGTTAGGGAAATTCAATGGCATGTTTGTTTACCTCGAAAATACGAGTAACAATTAAACTTGATTTCTGATTTTAAAGATATGTGATTTAGTTTAATACTTATTAATAACCAAGAAATCTAGTGTATAAATGAAAGAAATAAGTAAATCAAACCAGTGTGAAAGACAGTCTCGACCTCGAGCTAAGGTGGCCCTGAGATTGGTTATGAATAGTAAATAAGAACAATCAAGTAAAGAGACGGTTCTAATGAAATATGAGCAAGAAAGTATGAGAGTATATTCTTTTCCAATGATTGATGATCTTTAAAAATGATTGGGGTCCCCTTTATATAGTAGGGGAACCCTAAATAAAGTATATTTCTGGTTACAGTAAGGAATCTTATCGGGACAGCTGTCTAACGGCCTAGTACGGATTCCTACTAACTACAAATCTATTCCTGAATTTATGCCACGATCTTGGGGACGTGGCAGGAATCTTGCTCTTTCTATTAAGAAGACACAACGACATTATCTCGAGGCCGGTCACGTTCGGCCTCGATATTCATCGGTCACTTTGATCTTTGATCTTCGAACTTCAAACTCTGCATCGGCCTCGAACTCAGTGTACTTTAGACTTATTCTAGAAATGGTTCCTCGAGCCCACTAAATCGAGCATACTTGATTTTGACGGTATACATATAGTCCCTGCATTTTTTAGAATAAGATGATAAGAAAGACTTGATCTTCGATGCTCCGATGCTTCAATTATAATGTCACTCTTGTGACGTCAGCGACTGAAGCAATTGAAAGGTGATTTCTGCGTAGTTCCCAAGATCATTAATTGGAGGCGGCTGATGGTCGGTTGTTGGTTTCCCCAAACCGCTAAAGCGGCCTCTATAAATAGGCCAATCTCACAATTTGTGCAATCTTTACTTCTCAAATCATCTTTAAATTCCCATTAGCTTCTTCAAATTATCTGAGTTTACCCTTTTTTCAATTTGTTCTTGCTACAACATCAACTTCTTCGCTTCTCTTGAATTTCTCAACCACAATGTCTAAAACATCTAAAATTGCTCCTCATAAAGAAAAATCCTCCTCATCATCGCGGTCGGCCAGAGGTAGAACGATGGTGCCACCTTGTATTGAGCAATGTATCCTCGGGCCATGCAAGCTAACTTAAGATTTTAGAATCGATAAACCTGCATCGATACCAGGCCGATATGATCCCATGTCCTACATATGCTTGATAATTGAAGATGAACTTAAGCATGTGAAAATGGATTGTAATTGGTAGAATAAGGATGTTGTAATACCTTCCCCCGAAGAGGACATCACTACCTATAAGGCAGAGTACTTAAGAATGTATACCTACCCTTTCACATTGGGTCACGTAGATCCAGCTCTAGGTTTCATAGACCCTGTGATTCTTGATTTTCGCCAACAATGCCAGGTGACGCTTGGCCAGATCTACCTTTCTTTCTGGTGCATCGTCAATCTGATCAGATATTTCTCGGACCTATTCAAGGGGATGCCTTTTACCCTCGATCACCTGATCAAGATATACAACCCTCTCCTTTATTGAGGTGGTATGATAAAGCTTCAGCGCCGATCCTTGAAGTCCCTTTTCTCTAGCATCGATGAGGACAAGGATAGAGGATGGATGAGCCATTTTGTCCTAATCAGGATCTTCGATCTGATTCCTGGTGAGAGGATGCCACTCCCCGAGGAGTGAAACATGAAATGTAAGTACAAACATATCGATGGTGATTAATATCCTGCTTTCCCTACTCTTTCTTGATCTAATTCTTTTTTGATGATACAGATGTCTCTTGGTTTTCTGGTGCGGTCTCGGACCTCGCAGGTTGGGTCCGCCAATTGGCCTCTACTTTTTCATATGCGGAACACAGTTGGCATGATTTGGCCAAGGGTCGATAGGAAGCTAAAAACCATGGTGAGTTCTCTTTTTCACATATTCATGTTTCTTAGTGAAATACTTGCAAGTTTCTCAAAGCCCAAGAAAATTAAGGCTCGAAAGCCTAGGGCTGATCCCGCGTCCCTATCTGCAGAAGCGACCCAACACCTTTGGGACGAGGAGGATGAGGGAAAAGATTACGACTGTCTGTTGGTAGCTCGGAAAAGAGGCAGCACTGGGGATTCAAAGTCCGCTGAATCGGTGATGGCTGATGCGGTTCATTCTCGAACCGAAGAAATTTCAGAGGGGAGCTCGAGCAAAGTCCCCAAGCCATCGGGTAGTAAAAGTGCATCTCGCCCCGGGGCATATTTGGCGGGTGAGCCCGATGACCCTAGTTTTGAGGCCCTCCAAAGAGAAGATAATATCCCAAGTGAATCAATTAGGATAATTAATGTATATGACTCGCCTTTGAGCCCTGTGTTTTCTTAGGGGCAATTTTGTAATGCCCAGGCCATGAGGACTCCTGATATGGGAACGACCCATAAAGGGAGTGATATTTTTTTGGAGTGCCTTGCAGGGGTAGAAATGGTCCTGATTCCGATGCCTCGTTTATCATTGATGAGGCCTAGAGGCTCCTCAAACAAGTAAGTTTTTGTCTTTATAATTATGCTCAAGTTTTATTCTCGTTTTTCTAAGTGTGGCTCCTTTTCTTTGATTGAAGGCCGTAGTGCTTCATCGACAAGCATTTTCCACATCTCGGGACCAGCTTACCCGATGAGAAGCCGAGCTGATGCCGAAGCTGATAACATTTGGGCACAGGAGATCTCTATTGCGCCTGAAGTTAAATATCATGTGCTCTCTACCACGCCAGGCGATAATCCCGGAGAGAAACTCTCGAGGAGATGCACGCTCGTGGCTTTGACCTCTCTGCTGAAATTGAAAAAGCAAAAACTTTGAAGGATGAGGTTGCTGCTTTACTCTATGATGATAATGATTCCTCTAGTGGCTCCGAGAATGAAGGAGATGGGGATGAATTCCCCGAGGAGGAGGTTCCCGAAGATGCGGATCTTAAAGATGTGGCACCCGAGGATGCAACTCCCGAGGATATAGCCCCCAAAGATGTGATCTCGAGGCTATGGTTCCCAAAATAGATTAGGTACTTTTGTTTTTGTTTTTATGCAAGGCCCTTTGTGGGCATTGTAAATACTCTTTAGGAATATAGGAATTTTATTCCTTTTAACTTTATCTCCGATTTGTATTGAATTCTGCTTTGTCTTCATTTGTGAATTTTTTTGATGTTCTAACTCAAATGATTCAGTGAGTACTGACTCGGACTCAAAATATAACAAACCCTTAGGTTTTTAAGTGATCAATGAGCGATCTTTGAATTTATAAAAAGAATACCTCTTAAGGTTTTTGTTAACCCTCGAGCTATGCTTAAGTCGATTTGATGCGAGCTCGGGATGATGAGACTCTTGAGTCCAAGTTGAGTGAGAGTAAGGTCTCGAACTATGCATGCTTCGGCCCTTAGGCTCTTTAAGTTGGGCCAATTCGGCCTCTAAGACGGCTATAATTTTCCCCTCTTTTTGGCTAAAAGTCCTAGAGAAAATTTCTTTATGCCTTAGCATGTGTTTTTGTACTCGTTGGCTTTTTTGAGGGTTCAATCAATCAGAGTCCATTTGTAATTAATTTTTTTTATTATTGAATACCTCTTGAGGTATTTTCGAAGGTTATCATTATCTATTCCTTTAAATTATTCGAGGGCTGATTTTATCGAATCCCTTATTTATTTAATTTTTCCGAGGGTAGCCTTATTTAATAGATTTTTCAAAGTGTTTGAAGGCCTTTAAATTATGGCGGAAGTCGAACGTCTCCGAGCTGAATTATTTTGGCCGTAACCTTTTTGTATGACCGTAGTCTTTAATATGACTGTAGCTTTCGGGTGTCTCTCTTAGACTTGTTTCCCGATAACCTTTTGAACTTGTCCAAAAGGTTATTCCTCGAGTATGATGGCCTTGGCCTTGGCCTTTGCATCGGGGGATGCCTCTTTGAGGTCTTATTAATTGGAGTTAGATGACTCGAATGTGTTGACTGTCGATGACAGTCCTCGAGTATTCGAGGTGTATCTTTGTTTTGGCAGTTGAGCCGTTTCTCACAGAATTACAAGTATGTAGCTCGTATACTAGTAGACTTCTTTGAGACACAAAGTGTTTTAATATAGAAAGAATGCTTCTTTTGTTGATTTGATACATGCGTACATGCTTTGCCTTCGGGGTGCAACTATTTTATATAGACACGGTTCATTCGACCGTTTGGCCCATTACAAAGTTTTCCTACCGAGGCCCTCTTGGAATGAAGTATGTTCGTCGAAAATATAATCTCCAAGGGTGATGCCCTCAGTATTTGAGGTTGATTGTAAAGAAGCCTTGGATACTATTGAATTATCCTTAGGTAGCACATAGTTGTTACCTCATTAAAAACCTCGCTGGAAAAATCCGTTTGGGACAAAATCCGATCTAAGGGAAAATAGTGCAACACGTGCTTTAAAGCCTAAGGTCTTCGTGTATAAAGGTGCCCTCAACGTCTTCCACCGAACACCTGCAATGAGTTATTCTTAAATTCAAATGGATAAAGGAGAAAGCCATACCTTAGCAGTAATATTGTTTGAGTAGTGATACATTCCAATTGTTTGACAATTGTTCGCCCTCCATTGTGCCAAGCTTGTAAGATCCTTTACCGACAACTCTGATGACTCGGTAGGGTCCTTCCCAATTCGGGCCTAGTTTCCCTTTATTCGGGTCTCGAGTATTGAGGGTGAATTTCTGTAGAACTAAGTCCCCGATTCCAAAGTGTCGAAGGTTGGTCCTTCTATTATAATATCTCTCGATTCTTTGCTTCTGCGCGGCCATTCGAACAAGTGCTACTTCTCGCTTTTCATCTAATAACTCTGAGGATGGTATTCATAACCTCGAGATTTGATTCCTCCGATGCATGTCGAAATCTGGCACTGGGTTCCCCGACCTCGACCAGAATCAAGGCCTTGGAGATGTATACTAATGAGAATGGGGTCGCCCCTGTGCTGGACTTCGATGTTGTTTGATACGCCCAAAGAACCTCGGGTAGAACTTCTCTCCATTTTCCTTTTGCGTCGTCCAACCTCTTCTTTAAGTTTTGAACGATAGTTTTGTTTGTTGACTCGGCCTGTCCGTTCCCGCTCGGGTGGTACAGTGTTGATAAGATCCTCTTTATTTTGTGTGCTTCGAGGAACTCTGTTACCTTGTTGTCAGCGAATTTCTTCATGTTGTCACATACGATTTCGGCAGGTATCCCAAATCGACACACAATGTGATCCCATATAAAGTCAATAACTTCTTTTTCCCTGACCTTCTCGAAGGCATGCGCTTTCACTCATTTAGAAAAGTAGTTAGTCATAAACAAAATAAATTTAGCTTTATCTGGAGCCGTTGGGCCAACGATATACATTCCTCATTTCATGAAAGGCCATGTGGACAGGACTAAGTGAAGCTGCTCTCCGGGCTAGTGAATCATCGGAGTAAATCGTTGGCACTTATCACATTTTTTAACAAACTCCTTAGTATCTTTTTCCAAGCTATCCCAGTAATACCCTGCTCTAATAATTTTACGAATCAAAGACTTGGCGCCGGAGTGATTCCCACAAGTACCTTCGTGGGCTTCTCGTAGAACATAATCGGTGTTCCCCGTCCTTAAACATACCGCTAATGGTCCATCGAACGTCCTCCTGTACAATGTTCCATCGATATTTGGAGTTTAGAGATTTTAAAATTAGAATTCCAGCATTATGGGATGTAATCTAATAAATGTCTTAGTCGTTCGTGTCCCGTAGCTGTTCTTCCGTGTCTTAAGTAGGGGTAATTTTATCCAAATTTTATTTTCGTGACTATTTCCTTATTACATTTCAAATAGTGGAAACTCATAGTAGGCCCAATATATGACCATCCCACCCAAATTTTTCTTTTTAAAGTGGTTTATTATGAATATTTTTAGGAAAAACTGGTATACGCATAAGTTTATAGGACTAAGATGCACCTCCTTACGCGAAATGGAGCAAAGAGTTGTTTACTAAATGATAGGGACCTTTTCAAGAAGTATTACGGAAGAATACTTCTTCTAGTACAATGCAAAGGTGTAAGCAAGCTTCTTACATCTTTCAATACTAGTCTAGGAGTACGCATGATGCGTATATACCCTCTTTCAACGATCAAAAATTTATTTAAAAATTTGTTTAAATTATAATATAAGACAATAAGTTTCTAAAGATGATAATGTTGACCGTGTCATTTTAGAAAAATACTAAAGCAAGCTCATAATACAATTTACTATTGAAAGATGACTCATTCATGACATATTTTATGTATATATTAGGTTTTGAAGTATCATTATTCTAGTGGATTAATATTTAAATAAGGAAACTTACACAAATGTCCCAAATAAATCTCAACTTACCAAATTCTAGCAATTAGTCATAGACTTACTAAAACTAGTCAATAAAATTGAAAAATCAAATAATAGGGTTCTTTCTATCAAAGAATCACATACCAGATTTCCCAACGTGATTAACAATATTAGATGCAAGACGGAAAGGAAATTTCATGGATGAGGTATCAAATAAGATGATGAAATACAAAAATCTATATAATACTCCAAAAATCTAAACAAAAAAGAAACTTTTTCAATGGGTATAGTTAAAATTCATTGAAAATATATAGATAAGTTAATATACAAAATTTGAGGAAGATTGGAGGTGATTTGGACTGGTTTTGATCAAAATTCGTAATTAAATCGAGTTCAAAAAAGTCTTCTGCGACACATGTATCAAACATGTATTACGCATGTATCTCACGCACAAGTATACATGGATATACATGTGATACACAATCGATACAAATATGATACACAAATGATACATATTGTGATACACATATCATTTTTTTCATGTTTAGCTTTTACTTTGAATTTTCAATTCAAACCACCTCAAAACTTCACCAAATCATCCCAAAACTGTGATTCAAGCTCCTTAAGTTGTGCCCAATCTATTTTAATAACACTCACTCAAAACAAAGCAAAATTTTGATTTTTTTTTGCTACAAATAACTAATTGGCTAATTTGGCTAATATTAGTAATATTTTATCAATTGGCCAATTTTTATAATGAGTTACTTATAAATGAACATAGCTGATAATTTTTCTTTAAATAACTCTAGCATTGATTAACTCTGAAAATTTAAATAGTTAAAAAATAATTAATTTTGTCCAATGTAAAAGCTGTTTTGAGTAAGATGGTCCATCAACATTTCTCGCTGGAGAATTGTTTTTGAGGTGGACTTGTAGGGCATATTTCCTTTGGGGATATATTACCAATATTATTGTCATTATGCGAACAATACGAATTTATAATGATTAGATATTTGCGATAAAGTTTATCAAGATATTTTGCTAAGTCGTTAAGTTAAGACAAATTTTAAAAAATAAATGTTTGTTCCTTAAAGATTTGGGCATGAAGAGGTTAGTCATATAGTCCTTAAAAAAATATATAACTGACAATGTATAGTCTACAAAATAAAAATGACTAATATTAATTAATATTACCAAAAAGAGACTAATATTGACTGAAAATAATTTCACTTACAACTTAGTTAGAATATATTTTGTCTTCTACAATTTCATCTTTCTTCCTTTAAATTTGCATCTTAAACAAGTTAACTCTTAATACTATTCATTAACCGGTTTTGCTCTATTTCTTATTTCTTTGATCGTAAATAGTCTAACAGATTCATATACTCTAAGATTTATATCAACTTAGAAAATAATTTTACTTATATAATGAATTTATAAAAGAATAAAATTGATTTTTTTTGTGCTAATTAGTCAATTTAAATACTTAATTATTTGCTCTCAACATTAAGAAAAATACTTTGGTTTTTATTGATCAAAATTCTTAAACTAACTAATACCAAATTAAATGTATATAATAGTGATTATACTTTTATTCATTAAATTCTATTTTCCAATGGTAAAGATTGAATTTTGTATTTATTTTTGTTCAAGACGGATTTATTTGTAAAAATTGCACTGGGCACCCTATTTGGTCGCCCCCATTTAACTTATACCCATTTTTTTTAAACTTTTAACTTGTGCCCACTTTTTAAACAACTTCAGCCCCTTTTTCCTTCTCCTTCTCTTCCTCAAACTTTTTAAACAACTTCAGCCCCTTTTTCCTTCTCCTTCTCTTCCTCAAAGTTCTATCCGCCCTCAACCTCTTTCTGAAGTCCGTAACAGTGTCTCCAAGCTATGTGATATCACTAAAGGTGTTTGTGTATGAAAATCCAACACCAACAGGGCATTCCAAGAACAATAAGTTTGCAGCTAGAAATATTAATATTAATATACACAATTATTAGTACTACGAAGAGATTTTGATTTCTAGTTCTTTGATGAAGGTCTGCATGTACTATGATAAATTCAGATGTCTAAAAAAAAAGGAAATATGAGCTAACAAAAGTATTTTTCGATCTAATTTCAAGTTGGGTTGTTATCTAAATGATCAATCGTTTTAAGTAGGGGTGTACATGGACCGAGTTGGTTCGGTTTTTATCAAAACCAAACCAAATCAACTATATTGGTTTGGATTGGTTCGGTTTTGATGGATTTTTCGGGTTTTCGAGTTTTTTTATTACATGAATATTATGTCGATCTTACTTTGTTAAAATTATAGATAGAATTTTGATAAGTGAATATATGTTTAGTAATTATAGAAACAATTAACAAATATATGATCTATTAAAATATTCTAATGGGAGAATTTTGTTAGTAACACATAATAGTTAGTATTTTCTTAGTCGTCTAACAATATTTTTTCGTTAATTTATGCTTTCAGAGTTAATACATGAGAGGATCCCAAATATTTTTACATTTTCTAAAGAAAAATCACTATAAACTCTTAAAAATATAAATAAAATTTATATATTTATATGTCGGTTTGGTTCGGTTATTTTTACTCAATATCAAACCAAGTCAAACCAAACCTAGTCAGGTTTTTTAATCGGTTTGGTTTGGTTTTCCGGTTTGGTGCGGTTTTCCGGTTCGGTTTGAACACCCCTAGTTTTAAGACAAAAACTTTAGAAGGCTCTACATTAACACAGAAAAAATACTTCTAATGTTGATTAATTAGAGCAGATATTTGGTTACATAAGGAAGATTATTTTCTTGACAGTATCATTATGAAGGAAAGAATGCTCTAGAGTTGAAGTTCGCCGGTTACAAACAAAAACCTGAAGTTCGTCAGTTACAAAACAAAAACTTCAGCTCTAGAGATGAAGTTCGCCAGTTACAAAACAAAAACTTCAGCTCTAGAGCTGAAGTTTGTATCTATACCCGCTTTTTGTGTCACATTTTAACTTGTGCCCGCTTTGCAAAAAAAATTGCAAGCGTACCTGCTTTTTCGCATACCTTCAGCATACGGGGCTGAAGTAGCAAAGACAATCACGCAAAACTTCAACATTCTAGTAGTCGGGCGAAGCTCAGCTCTAGAGCTGAAGTTTTTGTTATGTAACTGGTGAACTTCAGCGCTAGAGTTGAAGTTTTTGTTTTTGTAACTGACTGAAGTTTTTGTTTTATAACTGGCGAACTTCAGCTGAAGTTTTCTATTTTTGGGGAGGAAGATTGACCTTTCAAATTCCATATTCTAAGTATGGAGATGGCTTCATTGATTTATTCAGGATCAGCAGTGTTTAATTTTCTTAAACGCTCGGAGTTAGCAGCCAACCTCAGTTGGAAAGACCTTCACCTCCACTCTTGGTTTACACAATTTTTAATCTGAAGAAATTGATATGACAGGAACATTGATATCATATATATGGTTGTATTTATCAGCTTATGCAACTATAAGTTCTAAAAACAGCTGGCTGTATTAGCTATGATGTGTGAAGGACAAGCTGCTGCGGCAATGTTTGTTTTTTCAGTTCTAATGTTTTTGTTACAAATCTCTGGAGTAAAGACTAGAAACTAGATATGGCGGAATACAAAGATCTAAGAATCTGGAATAACTAGTTCAATGGAGGAAGCTTAATTATGAAGGCTATAGCGTCAATTCTTTTTGTAGGGGAGAGAAGAAGATAAATACAATCATACAGAAGGAGATATATTATTACATCAATGTTAAGTTTCGGAGAGATATGGAGACCACTGGGAGAAGGAGGAGGAGAAAGAGGGCTGAAGTTGTTTAAAAAGTGAAGACAAGTTAAAAGCTTAAAAAAAATGGGTATAGGTTAAATGAAGACGACCAAATAAGGCGCCCCGTATAATTTTTACTGTAAGCAAACATCTCTCCGATCAGATTGACTTGAGTCAGCCAAGTTTATGGAGATTTTTATGTGCTAAAACTAATTCATTATGTCTTACTCTGTTTTCTTTTTCTTTTTTTGGTTCTCTCGATATTCGACACTTGTTTCAGGGCCGACCAAGTCCAACTTGCGTGAGGGATCCCACTTTGGGGTAGAATACTCCTTAGCAAAGGCGACTCTATTCCCGGAATTCCAACCGAGCCTTCTGGTTGAGAATGAATGATACTTACCATCCCACCTCAACCTGTAGTGGTGAATCTATTTTCAATTTAAGTAGCATTTGCCTGTAATCCAAGTGTCCTCCACTAGGTAAAACGTAATGATTCATTACCTTTTGAGTTTGCTTTCAATTTGAAGGACATAATTTTATCAGTTGCATCCGGACGAGCTGAGTGTGCTGCTTCTGGGTCTTTTGGTTCTTGCAGTCGTCAACTGCATGCAATCATTCATGAAGCTGAAGCTGAAACTGTAAAGGGATTGCTGCAAAGGGATTAGGGGATAAATCTTCGGAAAGATACTGCCATGAGCTTCCAAAGAATTATAGTTCCCATGACTCTCTGTAACTACAGCTTCAACTGGTTAAGCTACATTGATACATTGATATTGTGAATACTTTACATTATACGTATATACAACTTAAATCATAAAAGATATGACATGCTTATCCTCCTGAGATAATTAAAAAAAAAAAAAAAAAGAAGATATTTTGATATTGGAAACATGAAATTGTGTGCTTCATTATAGAGGCAAGAAGTGAAGATCGATCAAATTTCTCCCAGTTCTTCATTCTTTGCTGCCAACTTCCCTAATTCATCCAGCTTACCCACCAGACAATAAATTCTACGAAATAACCTTGACTGCAGTGTGAAGCCACAGCATCCCATAAAGCCATTTCAAGAAAGAGAGACTTGACATCGACATGTAGATGGCCATGAGCATTCGAATCACAATCCGTTGGGTAAGTACAGGTGTGCAGGTATTGTTGGCTTTTAGCTGTTCATACCTGAACAGTTGTCCCACCTGGTATTTCTGATTACCTCTGCGAGAAGTATGGGTGTTTTAGAGCCTCATCGACAGTAGGTCGATCTTCCTGAAATGACGATGCAGTTAACAGACCACAGAGTCAGATACTAATTTCATCTCAGTCAATTAACAAGGCGAAATGCCAAAGAGACAACATATGCGTCAGATGTAGATTTTAGGCATTAGGCTTTTTGAAGACAGCTTACAGGATTCCATTGTAATAATTCACGTACTAGTCGCAGCGCCCATATGTTTGGGAACCTGCATCAATAAAAAATATTCTCAGTGAGCTAGCAACTTGAAACTCTGTTGCCTCAAATTTTATCCTTTTGATCAGGGTAAAAGGCATTTGATCATGGTAAAAGGCATCGGGACTCTGGTAGGGAGTCCGGAGAGCAGACATGAATACAAACCCTATCTTCAGAGGATCCCTGTTTTTTATTTGACGAGAAAAGAACTCTTCAGAGCATTTCCACGGAGCTGGTGAAGCTGAGGCCTGAATGAAGAAATAAGAATTTAAATGAATGTAGATGAGCTCTAAACACAGAAGCTAATCATTCCCAATCTCTAAAAAGTATCACCGCTATAACACAGGTACACGTCTAGTGGTATACCTCAAACATTGAATAAGCTCTTAGAATAGGTGGTGGAAAGATGTGACTGATTCACTCCAGTAGTTACACTAAGAAACTAATATCATAAAAAAAGCAAATAAAAGTGAAAAGAGCATTTTGACAGACAAAATCTGAAAATATTGACCTACACCAGCTAGCTTTTCCAACTGCAAATGTGTAGAAGTGAGACTCGACTAATTCAGTCTACTTATCAGACAAATGATGTGTCACAAAACCATTAGGCTCAGAAATTTGGGAAAAGCATTTCACAGATTTAATGTGAAACTGAATCACAATATTCCACCACCTAATACTTCCTGTTACATGTGAGATGTTCTTTTACAAGGTATAAAACTTCCAAAACTAGTAGGCTTCAGAAATGTGGGGAAAGCATTTTTCACAGGTTAGATAAGAAAATGAAATACGTTTCCACCACCTAATATCTCCTGCCATAAACAGGTATAAGACTTACCCCATACAGGAAAGTGTGCAAATAACAAACATCTACTTATATTGGTAAAACAAGGGGAAAAAAATGAAAAAATGAGATAGAAGAATAAAGAATCAGTTGGATGACATTGAATAAATCTAATCCGTATTGGTGTAACTAGAACATAATTGCAAGAGCTTGAACTTAGGTGATCTTTAATGGCGTACTGATAGCTCAATACACAACTAAAACAAACCCACTTTGCAATAGTTCCAAATAAGTGTCAAAACTTTATCACATTGAAAGTGCCTAAGAAATACTTGTCATTACAACAAAAAAAAAAAAAAAAAAAAAAAAAAACCAGTATAAAAAGTAGGGTCTGGGGAGGATAGATAGTTCGCAGACCTTACCCATACAGTGAACGTAGAGAGGTTGTTTCCAGTGGATCCTCGGCACGAGGAAAAATGAGAAAAGAGCAGTAGCAACAAGCAATAACAATACTTGTCATTGTCATTGTCAAAAATAAATCTCTCAGACAAAACCCTGGCAACACACAGGATGTCTGTGGACCAATAGATTTAGAAAGAAGACCACTCACCTGGTCATATTTTGCTCTAGTTTGATGAAGTTTTGAGGTAACTCCAGAGCTCAGAATACACATTTCCATGAAAGATCTAAGCCTGTCAAAAAATATATTGCAGCGCTATATTTAGCAGAATGCCAACCCAACTGGAAAGAGTAAGAGCAATCCTTCAAACCAAAATTATCTGTTTCATGCTCCCATCATCAGACAGACCATGTAAATGTGTAAAGCTCCTTTCCTCTATTAATTGATACCAAGTAAAAAACCTTTCTTCTCCAATGCAAATGACTAACAAGGAGTAGCACAAATTGATTAGAGCTAATCTCCATCGAAGTATCTTATATAAATTAATACGAGTGAGAAAAAATTGAAATTCATTTGTAATAAGACTGTTGGTGATTTGCAAGGAAAAAGCCCGAAATCTTATGGGGTTTATGGATGAATTTTTCCTTGCAAATACTCAATCACATACGAAGCATAATATGATGTTTTCCATTAACAGACTTAAGTACCAAGCACTCGGCACCTGCCAATTGGCTTAAGATTGTTTCAGGAATTTGACTTCCTTTTTATTTTCTAATGAATCGTAATCATCTTTAAAATGAAATTTGAATTCTAAATCAGTTGTTATTAGCTACCGAAGTGACACCACATATTTCAATCAAAATTCCCGGCTGTGTCTTAACAAGTGATTAAGGTACACATAGCAAGTCAACTACAAAGAAGAGTAACTTCAGATTCGTGTTAGAATGTTAACTGTTAGCTATATAATGTCAGAGTAGAGTATTAGAAGAGTAATGTAATTGTGTTAGACGTCCCAGATTGAAAAATATAACATGCCTTGTATTTAACACCCATAAATAGGTGTGTCTTATATTCATCAAATCATCAGGTCTTTAATACATCTTCTATTCTCTTAAAATTCTCTCACAGTATAACTCTATTCTTTCTCCATACTCCCATCACCTTAAACACAGATTGCTGCAGAAATATAAGTCATGGTTAAGACATAGTTTCATCAATTTTTAATCCTCAAGGTTCTGATTTCAGTTGTGCAGAAATCAGACACCTTGTCTTCAGTGGTACTTAAGGCAGATCAACTAAATCTTTTTGTGGACGATTAACTGAAGACAATGTTACTTATATATACTACCATATAGTAAAACAAGATACCAATCACCTTCCACGTGGAAAAATTATCAAAATAAAATGCAACATATATGGTTAACACGTTAATTTTTTCCAAGTCGAAAAAGTACTCTATCGAGTTGGTGTAATCATTTCTAAACTGGACTTACTTGTAAGCTAGCTCCTTCAAGCTTTCGTTCCAACCCTCTAGGTGCTGATCTAAAAGAGCACGCATCCTAGAACTCACCTGAAACACGTCTGGAGTACCCAAAACCAGTTCTAAGATCACTACACCAACACTCCACATGTCATACCTGTTCAACACAAACGTAATGAGAAGCTCTGAGAGACTAGTGTATGTAACATTTACAATAAACAATTATGATTAAGCTGATGTCCTTGAGTGTTTCTTTATTTTTTTTTTTTTTGGGATAACTGTGGTGTCTGGGCCAGTTTGCGCGCACCTCGACTAATTCCACGGGATACCTGCCACCTCCCTCCAGCAACAGGGACCAGGTAACTCTATCCACCAAGACTTGGATAGATGGGAAGAAATCACCTAGTGTTTTCTACCCCTACTGGGATCTAAATCCGAGAGCAAATGGGTTTAACCCACTTCATTGACAACTAGGCCACACCCTTGGGTGCGCTAATGTTCTTGAGTTAATGAATGAATTTACATTAAGTGAATATCAATCATAATGATGAATAAAAATCTGGTTGTCTTCAGGAGTCATTCAGTTCCAAATTACACATTAGAATGCACAACTTATGTTATACAACTGTGGAGACACAATAACAGAGGCGGATCTAGGATTTGAAGGTGACGGGTGCCATCATTTCCTTTAATGTATACCTTATAATGATTAATATAAAATCTGTTAGGAATGTTATTCGGTTTTTTTGAGTTTATTCGGGTCAACCTAATAGGTATTTTTTATTTGCAAATACATAAATTAAATATTAGATAATAAAAAACAAACGTAATTAGCATTGTTAATAAGTAATCACACCTTTATTATAATAACACAAGTAAAATCAACAATTTTACTAGAAAATTACATCTTTTTTTGTATAATAGAAATAAATTTATACGTAAGATAACATCTTCAATAAGAGAATTACATCAATCAAAATAAGAAAATTAAAAAAAATATATTCAATAAATAAATTATATCCCATAAGTATATAGTTAAATAAACTACAAATTCCCAAAATTCAAAATCACAAATATCATTTTTTTAAGCAATGCATACAAATTATTCATCATAATTTAATAGTAATGCGATCTAAAGTTTATTTAATAACCACAGAATAACACAAACTTTTAAGATATAAGTAATAAAGATGAAACCAAATTTGATTTTAATCCAAAATTCCCATTAAAACCCAAGTTTTAATGATATGAAAGAAGAAAACTCATAAACTTGAGATTAAGAGAAATGTTTATTTTATCGAATTTTAAAATTTTGAAGTCTCTTTTTTAAGTGTTCTTGCTAGAGACAGTGGCAAAGCCACATGGTCACAAGGGTGGTCAGTTGACCACCATTCGTCAAAAAATTGTATGTGTATATAGGTAAAATATTACGTTTTAGAGGTATATAACACATATTGAACATCCTTTGTCGGAAATTATTTTTCACTTCTTTCAAATTTGAATACCCTTGGAAAAATTCTAAGTTTCGCCACTGGCTAGAGACCACATACAAATAATAGAATAGAGAAAAAAAATATAAAAAATAATAAAACGATAAATAGAAAATTGGGAAGCAGCCGAAAAGGGAAATAACAGAGATAAAAGGAAATAAAAACACAAAGAAAAGGGAAAGTCGGACAAGGTTCAAGATAAATCACTACTTGAATTTTACACACGAGAAAAGCTTCAAAAAGGTCTACGAGCCATGGCACCTTTGTCTAGTAAATGGTTGCGAGTGGCCGGATTAGATATTTAACCTAGTTTTAAAAAAATAACATAAATATATAAAATTCTATCATCTTAGCAGGTGCGGGGTGGATCCGCCCCTGCATAATAACGGGCATATAACCAAAACTAAAATTCAGAAGTAACAAGAACCTGACATACTTCATAGTAGTGGGAGTCAACCCTTGATACCAACTGGCATTCAAAAGAGCTTCAGGTGGAGTATATTCATAAGTTTGTTCAGCTCTGTGAAAAAGAAAAGGAAATAGAAATGAGAAAAACAAAAAATGTAAGAATATAAAAAGGTAGTGAAATTCCTCTATATATCACAGAAAAAAATGGCTAGGAGCAGCAAAAGAGATCATGTGATTTTTTAAGTATTACATTTCTCAGCAAAAAAAGTAGAAGACAAACATTCCATCATTTGGGTTATCAACAAACTTCCCTAATGAATTCATGTTCAGCCCGTACTTCGAGAGATTGTCGGAAGCCCTGTGATTAGCCCATATGAAAGTAGGGAAATGGTAATGCTCAACTGGTTATCCCAATGCTTGGATCACATGGACAACTAGTAAACTAACGCTAGGCGCTAGCAGGATAACTGAAGAACTAGATTAATCAGTGATACACTCAAACAACCATACATTTTCCACGTGGCAATGTCTTATTTGGGTTGCATGTCCCGTGATGTGTCATCCTTGTTGGTTTTACACCAACCTTTTCATCCATAGATCAACCGACTTTAAATAACTTTAAGTGCCGTATGTGCTCTACTGCATAGGCAGACAACTAGGGTGGGTGGTGGAACCACTGATTACAGTGTTTGTTCAGTTCAAATATACATGCTACTATAACACTCAGCCAGCAAACTGGGAGGGAGAGATCAACAATGCTCCTCATCTTATATCAACATAATAGACAAGGGTTACAAAGACGACCGCACCATGATCGATTAGCGACAGCAAATAAATATCAATAATATAAAGAACTCAGTAGTGTCGTCAATCAGTAGCTGCATAATGCAGATGGTATACAAACATGATAGGGAATGACATCTGAATTCAATATCAGGTGGCAATATTTGATCTTAGTTGGCGGGCATAGACTCTCATGACATTATAGACAGCGCACCCAAAAGAAAAACCACCACTCTATAACTAGGATTTACAAGTAAATGTACACCACAAGTTCAAAGTGCCTAGATGTCATTCAGTTAAAAGCAAAAAGAGCCAAAAAGAAAGATTCAGCAAATATGATACCTTGAAGGCCCAATAGACCCATACAAGTGCTTCAATGTGAAATCATCCACTGCACTACCAAAGTCAATAATACGCCTGAAAATTGGGGAGGCTACTCAGAATAGGCAAGAAAAATGTTAACTAGTATCCATCTAGCAAATTATTAACTCATAATATCCGAGTCAATGCGTTTCAATGTCCAATATAGGACAAATATTTTATTGAGTAATGATTAAACTTTAGTTAGAGGCTGGGAATATTCGTGCTTCCTCTTTCCTTTTGATGACTCAAAAATACAACCTTAACCTTTAATCAAGGTAGAGAAACATTCTTTCCAATCCAAAAGACAAGCTAAAGAGAATCCTCTTTTTTTTTTTCTTCTTCTTCTTGGCCCATTCTGTCCTCTCCCTTCCCAACTTCCATCATCTCCACCCTGATCTCTTTTTCCTTCTTTTTCTAGCCAGACCTCCCATTCCGAGGAAACAAGTACTTGATACTGTTGACCAGCTTAATTATAGGAGAAAAATCAGAGAATCAAATCTGTAATTAATAGCTTGATTGTAGGATAGCCTGATTGTAGCTGAATATTCTCTAATTATTTTCATTATTTACTTTTCTAGAATAGCTGTAGAACTTTTGTATAAAGGCATGTATCAGTAGGATGTAAAATACATTGAAATACACAGAAGCCTTCTCTTCTTCTCAATGTCATCATGGTATCAGAAGCCATTGCTGCCCTTTTGAGGTGAGTTTTCTCCCTCTGCAGCACTAGAGTTCCATAGGTTGAGTTTTCTCCCTCTTTCTTATAGTTTTCTTGCTAAAGTTTCTGTCCGAAGCCTTTTCTTTTTCACCCTCCGCCGGTTCTGTACAAAAACTGGTATCACTCGAAGGATTATACGTACGACCTATCCAAACAAGTTTCAGATTTTTCCGAACACCAGAAGAGAAGTCTGGCGTAACCAGGCTCCAGGAGCCTTTTTCAGATTCTAAAGGTTGTTTTTGGGTTACCAGGTTCTTCTGTTTAGAATTTATATTCTGAAATTTCTTTTCGTGCTTCGGATTGTTCAAAAGTATGGGAGACTCAAAAATAGTAGATAACAATAACTCTGTTTCACATGGTATTAGTATGGTAAAATTGGAGAGTGCTGGTTCGTATCTTGTCTGGTCAAAGGCTAGTTTGTTATTTAATAAATCCAGGAAGCTGACTGGTTATATTACTGGAGAAAAGAAACAACCTGTTGTGACTGATGCTACTTATAGTCAATGGGATTCTGATAATTCCCTTGTTATGACTTGGCTTTTGAATACTATGCACCCTCGAATTTCTAAACAATATTTTTTGCTTGACACTGCGGAAAAACTCTAGAATTCAGCCAAGTGCACTTATTCTCGCAAGGGAAATTGTAGTACTCCGTAAATATGAATTAGTTGTGAATGCATTAAATGAGTATTAATGTGACCTTTTAACATGTGAAGTCCTATCGGGATGAGTATGGGTGGAAACCGTTGTTTTGGAATCAAGACCGATAGTGAGGTGCATAAAATTCAATGGAATCGACTAAGTTTATGGGAGGTCCGTCTTATAGCCTTAGACAGTGCAAGGCCATAAAAACTCACGGCCATAGACAGTGCAAGGCACTGTCCAGGGCATTAACCTCAGTGCCCCTGATAGTGCAAGGAGGGCATTAACCTCAGCGCCCCTGACAGCACAAGGCACTGCAGTTTTGGCGCCTCTGATGGCGCCTTGCACAGATATTTTGGCGCCCTTGACGATGCCCCGCGCCGACGATGTTTATTCGAGCTACTTTTATTTCCTCCTCAATTTTGGGACGTGTTCACTTAGTTAAAAGCCCTACCTCGTTCCCCCACACCCCAAACACAAAAACCTATTCTAGAAAGGGAAGCTCTCAAGAACCTAACTTCCCCAAGGTCCCTCCATCATCCAAGGTAAGTTCTAACGATGATTCTAAGTTAATTTCAATTCTCCAACACCTTATTAACATGGGTAAATCCTTCCACTCATTAGATATTCGATCGAGGCACCATTGTTGAGAAAGGAAACGCTAGAACTCGAATTCAAGAGGAGTGAACTTCAAAAAGGTAATGCTTCTACTCCCTAATCATTTATAACTATGAATTGATGAGTTTTTGGGAGAATAGCAAATGAGTTTGATAAAGAGAACCATAAGAACTATGCTAGGGTTTTGGATTGTTGAATTATGATTATTGTAAACATTTGGGTGATGAGAAATGGTGTTAGTTACATCAATTTGGGATAGTAGAATCACCTCGAAGTAGTGGAATGAGAACTTGGCGAAGAAAAAACCAATTACTAAGGGCTATGAGGCTTTACGCCTATAAGGTATTTGATAAAATTCCTAAGTTACTAAAACATGAGCATTAGTGCTAATATTGGTTCCTCTTGATATATATATATATATTGACGTAGATTATCGTTGAAAGAGGCGACGAATATCATGATACTCTTAAAAAGGGCCAAGAGTTAAGGTATGTGAGGCTAACTCTCTTTAAGTTTGGGAATGTTTATGATTTTTCCTACGTCACTGTTACGAGTTTCCTCAGAAAGTAATTATGCCTTAGTCCCATGAATAGTTGTAGAACTTCTATTATATAGATGGCATAGTTTCATAACCGTTCAATATCCTATGAGTTTCAGTTATGACAAATCAATTTATTATGAATAAATGTCTCAGTCTAGTTCTATTCACCATTCCAATATCATGTAACTCAGTATGGTTCGGTATTTTAGTATCATATATTGCAGTATGATTCTTTGTTCCTAATTCTAATTCCTGAATGTTGAACACTTGTATTTGGGCCTAAGGCCGCAGTTTATGCTTTAGGTTTTGGGCGGCCGCAGTTATGTATACGTATACGTATACTTGGGCTTGAGGCCGCAATTTGTGCATATATATATATTTATTGATTCAGATAAACAGTTGGTTTATCATTCAAAAGAGGGAGTATTCATAACCTTACTTCCTATGTTTAGTTCAGTTATCAATTATCAGTTATTAGTTTCAGCTTCAGTTTTTACAGATCCTTCTTTCAGTTGTTTTACATACTAGTGTAATCCAAATGTACTGACGTCCCTTTTGCCCGGGGCCTGCATCTCGCGTTGCAAGTAACGATTTACATGTTGACGGTTCTGCTTGCTATGACATCTCGTATCAGCTATTGGTGAGCCCTAGTCTTTCAGGCCATTATCCCTTTTTTCCTGTCTTTAGTCTTTATAGTATTTCAGTTACTAAGGTATGTCGTGGACTTTGTCCCGGTAAACAGTTAGCATTTCAGTATTCTTAGAGGCTTAGTAGACTATAGTCTAGTCAGTCAGATGTTAGTAGGCTTTTATGTGTTAGCCTTGTCGGCTACTAATTTACACTTGCAAACTTTTCAATATTTTTCCGCATTTATGATATTTCAGTCAGACTCTTTAGCATATCATCATGTTATATATTTATATCTAACTTACATTTATACCACATGTTGATCCAACCATCCAGTTGGTTCGCTCGGTCACATGCAGTCAGGCACCGAGTGCCGTGTTATGCCCATGCCATGGAATCTACCACTGCCAATTCTCGGTAAAGTTCATTTTCCTTCTCATGAGGATGCATACTCTCATGTTCAACAGGAAGAGAGTCGACGAGGGGTCATGCTTTATTCAACACCAATGGAGAAGTTCGGGTTAGCTGTATCTCATGAACAACCAAAGGCGTTCACTTCTGATAAAGATCACATGCACTGTGATTACTGTGGAAAGCCAAGGCATGCGAAGGAGAAATGCTGGAAACTACATGGTAGACCAACTAGAGGTCGTGGAGGAAAACGTGTAGGTCCATCAAGGGTTCAGGCTAATATTGTAGAAAATGTGGAGACATCCAGGGAAACTGCTTCTAGAGAAGCTTTGTCTTCGGATGAAGTTCAACATTTTCGCCGTCTACTGAATAAACGTGACTCCTCTAATGTTGCCACTTCTAATTACGTGCAGTCAAGTATTGCCTTTAATGCTCACCTTAATTCGTGGATTATTGATTTTGGTGCGAATAGACACATGACATGCTCCTCTAAAGGCTTTAAAAACTACTCTCCTAATTCCAAAGGGATTATGTCAGAATAGCCAATGGCTCCCTAACTCCCGTCTCTGGAACAGGTTTTGTTAATTGTACACCTGATATTACACTATCATCTATTCTCCATGTCCCTGAGTATCCTGTTATCTGTTAGCGCCATCACCAAAAAATTAAACTGTAGGCTCGAGTTCTTTCCTGATCACTGTGTTTTTTAGGATCTTCAAACAAGGAAAGGATTGGCAGTGGTAGATTGCATGATGACTTATATTGGATTGATGGAACTCGAGACTCTAGTCAGGCCTTTTTTTTTGTGGAGGAAATAAGGATGTCAGCCAAGAAATAAAATAGTGGCATAGGTAGTTGGGGCACCCATCAGTTTTTGCTTTAAAGAAGTTATATCTTAATTTGTTTTCTAGAACTGAGTTTGAATATTTGTTTTGTGATGCTTGTAAATTTGCCAAGCATACTAGAAACTCTTATCCTTTGAGTGATAATAAAAGTACAACTCCTTTTTCGACTATTCATTCTAATGTGTGGGGTCCTACTCAAACAGTTTATTTATCTGGTAGTAGGTGGTTTGTTACTTTTATTGATTGTTGCACTAGAATGACTTGGGTGTATTTGTTAAAGGCCAGAAATGAAGTTTTCTCCTGCTTTCAGTCTTTTCATAAGATGATTTGCACTCAGTTTGAGGCTAAGACAAAATCTTGGGTACTGATAATGACATAGAGTACATGGATAAAAAATTTGGTGCTTATTTGGAGTCTTATGAGATAATCCATCAAACTAGTTGTCCTTATACTAGTGCACAAAATGGGGTTGCAGAAAGGAAAAATAGGCATTTGTTAGAATTGACAAGATCTCTTATGTTTACCACGAATCTACCAAAACCTTACGGGGGGATGCCATTTTAGTAGCTACCTATCTCATCAATAAAATGCTCCGAAGGTATTTGGGTGTGTCTGCTTTGTTCATACTAGGATCTCTGGGAAACTTGATCCTAGAGCCCATAAGTGTGTCTTTAATGGTTATTCTCCAATACAGAAAGGGTACAAATGAGATCATCCTCCCTCTCTCTCTCAGAAAATCTTTGTCAGCATTTTCGAGAATCTGAGCGCTATTTCAATATTACATCATCATCACTTCAGGAGGAGAATAAAAGGAAAGAGATGATCCTCGAGAGTTCTATTGTTGAAACCACTACCAGTACCACAAGGAAAGTAAAATTGAAGACAGAAACATGGGAAGACTATTGAGCGTTTGGATAGACTTGATTTGAAAGCATACTCAAGGACAGGAAGTCATCATGCAATCTGCCCAAGTTGAACCTTCTTCTATTGGTGAGTTATCTACATTTCCTAATGAGTTAGATGTACCTATTACTCATAGAAAAGGAGTCAGATCTTGCACCACCAAACATCCTTTATCTAATTTTGTCTCCTATAATTCTTTGTCCCCCTCCTATAGAGCCTTTGCCTTGTCTATTTTTGCTGTGTCTATTCTCCAGAATTGGAGGGAAGCTTTTGCAGATCCCAAATGGAAGCAAGCTATGATTAAACAAATGAAGGCCTTATCAAAAAATAAAACTTGGGAACTTGTCACTTCACCACCAGACAAAGCTGCAAATGGGTCTTCACCGTGAAGCACAAAGCTGATGACTCAATTGAAAGATTCAAAACAAGATTGGTGGCTAAGGGATTCACTCAGACTTATGGAGTACATTATCAAGAGACATTTGCCCCTGTTGCCAAAATGAACACTATCAGAATCATTTTGTCTTGTATAGCTAATCTTGATTGGGACTTACAACAATTTGATGTGAAGAACGCATTTTTTCATAGAGACTTAGAAGAAGAGGTGTATATGAGATCCCTCCTAGATTTGATACCGAACAAAGTCAAGGAAAAGTGTGCCGATTGAAGAAAGTCTTGTATGGACTGAAGCAATCTCCTACAGCTTGGTTTGACGGATTATGCAAAGCAATCATCTCCTTCGGCTACCAACAAAGCAATGTTGATCACACCCTCTTCATAAAACATCAAAGGGGTAAACTCACTCTTCTCATAGATTATGTTGATGACATAGTAATGACAGGAGATGATAAAGAGGAGATGACCCGATTGAAGAAACTGTTGGCACGGGAATTTGAAATCAAAGATCTAGGGAAGTTGAAGTACTTCTTGGGAATTGAGGTTGCTAGATCAAAAAGAGGAATCTTTATTTCTCAAAGGAAGTATATTTTGGATCACTTCAAAGAGACGGGCATGACAGGTTGCAAACCGAAAGTAATCACAAGTTACAAAGTAGTACCAGAAAGTCCGTTGATAAGGAAAGATATCAAAGACTGGTTAGAAGACTCATTTATCTCTGCCACACTAGACCAGACATAGCCTATTCAGTCAGCCTGGTGAGTCAGTTCATGCATGATCCCCGAGATCCTCATACGTAAGTTGTCTTTCACGTTTTGCGGTATCTGAAGTCTGCTCCTGCAAAAACTCTGTTGTTCTCCAAACATAGCCACCTCCAAAGCGAAGCCTTTACAGATGCGGATTGGGTTGGATCTCAAAATGACAGAAGATCTACATTTAGTTATTGTACATGCGTAGGAGGAAACTTAGTTACTTGGAGAAGCAAGAAGCAAAGTGTAGTCGCTAGATCAAGTGCAGAGGCAGAATACAGAGCTGTGGCTCAGGGTGTATGTGAACTTTTGTGGTTACAAAAGCTACTAGAGGAATTGAAACTATCTGAAAAAAGGAAAACTTTCCTTGTATTGTGATAACATGACTACCATTAGTATAGCTAATAATCCAGTCCAGCATGACCGAACAAAGCATGTTAAAATTGATCGACACTTCATCAAAGAAAAAATTACAAGTGGTGTCTTGAATTCGCTCCATGTGTCATCTGAAAAGCAGCTAGCTGATGTGTTTACCAAAGTTTTGTTGCAAACGGACTTTCCGTACAATGGTTTGCAAGTTGGGCATGTGTGACATCTTTGCACCAACTTGAGGGGGAGTGTTGACCAACTTAATTATAGGAGAAAAATCAAAGAATCAAATCTGTAATTAATAGCTTGATTGTAGGATAGCTTGATTGTAGGAAAATTGTATTGCAGCCAAATATTCTATCATTATTTTCATTTATTTACTTTCTTAGAATAGCTGTAGAACTTCTGTTTAAAGGCATGTATCAGTAGGACGTAAAATACATTGAAATACAAAGAAGCCTTCTCTTCTTCTCAATTTCATCACACAGTGATTAACTTTCACTGAGACTACAGAAGTTTCTTGAATCAAGGGAAATCTCTGAAATAGTGGAATAAGAAATTCCTGAATGCAGGAAACAAGAGTAAATTGTGTGCATACCCTTCTCCACCATTACAAGGAAACAAGATATTTTATGTACAATCAACTGTCACTAAGACCAAAGAAAATTCAGAAAGGAGATATCAGAAGTGATGTGTTCCTGTGCTAGAAAGAGCCATTTTAGGAAAGTTAAGTTCTTAGGTTGAATATCATCCCACATTGATATTGTGTTGACACCTATAAAATAGAACATCTTGTATTCAGTAAATCATCAGTAAATATCTTCTATTTATCTATTTTCTCACAGGAGCAAATATTTATGTCAGAGAATTAAGAAACTCCTGGAAGGAGGAAATAAGACCACGGTTTCTTCATGGAAATTAGTTTCTCAACCATTCCGAGGAAATAAGGCACTTACGAAGAGAGACTGTCACTGAGACTAAATCAATGAACTTAAATCCCTGGAAGTAGGAAAAAGAGTACATTTTCAGCACATAAATTATTTTCCCATACACTTGATGATGTATCACGAAGTGGGAACCCAAAGGACGCAAATAAGACAGCTACTTTGCTGCAACAGGGTTTCAACCAAAACACTGAGGTCATGTTTTTGAGATTTCACTCAAGAATCTACAATAAACATCCAGCAGTATTAGCAGTTGACTATAATGTAGAAGACAACTCAACACAAAAGATGTGGAAGAAATAGGTAAGTTGACGTACATCTTAGTTATATAATTCTCATCTTCATTTGGGTGCCCTTTCAAGCACCTCCCAGAATCTTGATCCTCAAAGCAAACGACCATATTCTCTTGCATAAGACAATCAGAAAGCATACTAGTATAAAATTCCATCCTATATACATAGAAAACTTAAAGTGGAAAGCCTAAGTCCTAGAACAATCAAAGAATTGACAACTGCACTTCACATGCATATAGACAGTGGATACTTTAAACAAAGCTAAGAAATTACATAAACCAGATTCTTTAAATCAGCTGAGAAAGAAAGAGCGAGATCAGCAATGTGTATAAACATGAATTTCTTGGATGTTTAATTTAGCATCAGTGAGAAAGTAGAAGCTAAAAAAAAAAGACAGCTGACAATCAAAATTTATAATCAACAACTCAAGAGAACCATCATCAAACATTCTCGAAACTTCTTTTAAACTCTATTACTGTTTAAAAAAAGATGTGCACTATTTAACAGCTTAATCTTTTAGATGAGATGGTCACACAAATCAACATGATTTCAGAGCCAGACCTACCCCTGACGTTGGGCTACCCAACAATGGGGCACCCGTTACTCCATGCTTCCAGATTTCCAAGCCTTAACGTGCAGGGTGGCATTAAATGCCACACTGGTTAAGTGTGTGTGTCGTAGTCTCCTAATCTAGTTTTGAAAATCTTCACCACTTGAGCTAGCTTTTGGAGTTAAGTTAGGCTCAACCTACATTTTCTTAGCAGATATTATACTTCTAGGGATACAAGATGTCAAGTTATACCAAGCCTTGTCATTTGGTAAAATCTTTGTTTCGAACCACTCTGAAGCTGAGAAGGGTCTTCTCCCCAATACGAATCAGTTTACCCCTGCCTTCATTAGGTAGGGGTAAGGTCTGCGTACACTTCACCCTCCCCAGACCCCATTTGTGGGATTTCACTGGGCTTCTTGTTGTTGTTGTTACTCGACCTAAAACCTCCGAAAATATGGCTGAGGTTGATTGAAGATGATGTTAAGCAGCATGCAGAACCAGTGCTGAAGTGAGTACACTGTGAAGCATTCAGAATTTCATTGTGGCCTTAGCTATGTGTAACATCAGATAAGTAGCCTTTACCACTATTCAAATAAAAAATCAGCTGCTACAATTATAAGTTTATAACTCTAGAGTGTATTTTCCGATACTTTTTGATATTTTTGTACAAAGCTTTTTCAATTCTTAACGGGCAAAACGCAGCTGAGGTTTTGGACATATTCTGGTGACACATTACCCACAGGTATTTCAACCATCAACTGATGTGTAACAGAGCAGAAGTAAGACCCCTTTCCACAGTAAACTGTGAGCACTACACATAGGACACTTGGCATGCAGCCTCTTAGTCTATTCAGGACAGTCCAAGTAAACAGCTTACATAACAGATAGCTACCACAAAGACAAAAGTGACAATATCTTTTAACTTTTAGAGAGAAATTAGCTATAAAAAATAACAGAAGTGCATGTAATGAAAAACTCTTACCGGGTTTTATATCTCTATGGGTGATATTACGATCATGACAAGATTTAAGTGCCATCAACTGCATAGAACAGAAATATTGAAAAGGAATAGCTTCATGAGGAAATGGAAGATCATTCATCAGGATGGAATAAGATACTTGGAGGAGCCTTTCAAATAAGAAAATAGTTATGGTGCAAGCAAAGTAATCAAAAACATGACATTCCGATTATTAGTAGTAGGTACTTTCATATGAAATGTGAAAATTCCCGCAAGGCAAAACCCCAGCTTTCATTACTACATGACTAATTATAGATTATTAAACCTGCAGAAGATGACATTGGAAACAAGAACATTTTAGACTGGCGATATGGCAATCAACCGAACAATGTTTTTGCAAGAATGTTTAGAACTTTAGATTAAACTTGCAGATGATAGTGGAAATAAGAACTTTTTGGGACGTTATGATTGACAATGTGGCAATCAACAGAAAAAAGGTTTTTGCAAGCACGTCTGGCACTTCTGTGGTTGCAGCCACCTCAACATAGAAATCCCAAAAATTTCCAGCACGCTCCTGACTATAATCCATAAGGAACAGAAAAAGATTAACTATCTACAGTAGAATATAGCACTATAGCTGCATATACTATCGTCTCGAAAATGTCAAATGGAAGATCTTATTAACAATTAAGCCGAAGTAAGGATGAAAAAAAAAACTACTAGAACATAAGGAACAACATCTCAACAATTATTTAATGCAGAGAGGAAAAAATGATAAAAAGAAGGATGGAATAGCACACCAAGGAAATACCAATTGCCAAATCAGATCACGCATTTCCTCTTGCCCTGCTTCTGTTGTTTTCAACCATTTCCACCATTTTGAAGGATGCAATATCTGAATATGCTTTATATTTTCATTTCCTTTCTCCGAATTATTTATCACTTCTTCAGCGGTATAGAGAAGCTTTGATAAGGATATCCCTTCATGGCGAAACACAAGCCATATATCATTGGATCGAGACTCAAAAGACTCGACATATCTGGCAATGTGATTAAGACCCTCCTCAGGGGAAGCTCTCAGCGTTTCCTTCTTTTTACCATATACTTTATCGAACTTCAAGGAGCCCTGGATCCCTAGATCCACTGCTGCATTTCTTTCCACAGGATCATGAAAATCTGGTCGTATATTTAACAGGAGGGAATTTGATTCTTCAGCTCGCAATGAACCTCCAAGAACAGTATTCAAGAAAATTTCACCATAATATTTCTCCCGTAGCCCACTTAAATAGACAGAGGTGCCTTTCTCCACCTGTTAGCAGTGGCTAGCCTTATTCAACAGAAATGCTTCGATAACAATACAGCAGAACTGAATACCAGTCTCATGCTAATCTACGTGTACACTAACCAAAACAAAAGCAAAATTTCTTAAAATCAAGATGTACATCTAGCCAGAAAAAACAAAAGGAAAACAACTTAAAAATAAAGGTGCAAGAAAGGCATAAAAAAAGAAGCCTAAAGGTCTGATAGAAAATATCACCACATGCTATACACCATAGCAAGGTTCTGAGAAAATGTAAGAGAAATTCGGAAACAGATGCTTAGATCGCAAAGTTGTTCAACATTAGTGGTGGTGCTTTTTTATTGATTTCCACTTCAAGGATTTCTCCCGTTGGGCTTCAAGATTTGGAATATGAAAAACATATTGTTGCTAGAACCACGACGCCATATTTCTTCTAAAGAATCTGAGATGTGTATCATCCAAGGCACATTACCATGATGTAGTCCTCCTGTTAGAACCGAGGTTTGAAACCAAGCTCCCCCTCAGAAGGATTTATGGAACAATTTGGTGAGATCCAATGTAATCCAACTTTCGATTCACTTGTGGGATACAGTGAACTGTATCTTTTTTGTGCTAGTTTACCTACGTCGCAATCTTGTTGTTGGGTGGGACTTCACCTTTAAAACGTACCGGACAAGTTTTTGTCTCATACAGCAAAGGCCGAAGACCAGGGTAAGTTTAGAAGAGATGGAAAACCTAGCTCCTGCCAATTAGGACACGGATAAGCTTGTAAATGCTGGATAAAAGCCATGTATCTATTTTATTTATTTCTTTTGCATGTTATCTATTTTATTTATTCACTTATTTATTTATTTTGCATGAAGAGACTTGCCGAGGAAGTTTATACCACAGGTTTGTCACTCATGGAGAGTTTGGGTTAGTGTGTCGACTACGTCAATCCCTATATAGCCTCAAATATTCTCAAGATTATAGTTGGTCGATTTAGTCCTATTGTCCACAGCAATTTGGCATGCTTCAAAGTGAGGAAGACCATTCAGTATTGGCAATTGTATTTTCTTAATTGTTTATGTTAATGACATTGTTATAACATGTGAGAATTATGAAATTACCATTCAACATAGACATCTCATCGGTCAACTCCAGACCAAGAAGACTCAGAGAAACTGAAATACTTCGGAGGCACCAAAGTTGCACAATCTAGCAGTAGTATTATTGGTTCACATGTTGGTTTCCAAGGAAAACATAAATTGGATATGCCGAAAGAAACTGGTATGCTGCATTAAGAAACTAATGATATACTTATAGATCTAAATGCTAAACTTGTTCCTAGAAAAGGAAGCCTATATAAGACCCAGGTTAATATCACAGACCTACAGGCAAATCTAATTATCTTAAGGTTACGCGATCCAATATCTCATTCTAGTTAGTGTGGTTAGTTAATTTCTCACCTTGTGAAAGTCATTAGAATGCTGTAATCCGTATTCGAAAGTATATTAAGAGGCAGAGGCGGCTCAAAGGATTTTGTGGCCTAAAGCTAGTCTTTGATAAAAGGCCGTAAAACGTTATTTTTTTTAATTAATTTTTTTCTCAACGGATGATCTAAAATCTATTTAGTATATCTTCACTAAAATAGTGTTGGTAATAGCTGTGAGTTTATTAATTTTAATTTTTAAAAAATTGTTTCAATTGAGTCAACATTAGAGAAATTGTAGATATTATTTTCTGAGATATATACATTATGTAATAGTTTTCAGTTCCAAATTTGTGAAGATCAACGTATGGCCAAAAAGAATTACATTCAAATTCAAGAAAATCAATATGGACTTTCACTAGAATATTACTACTATGTATAATTATATTTGTAAATTTTGGGGCCTTTAAGACCTTGGGGCCTAAAGTCACTGCTTCACCGGCCTTTCCCTCTAGCCGGCACTGTTACGAGGTCTCCTGGACAAGAACTGTTATACCAGGACAGAGGACATGCGTAGATTATTGGGTATTCTGATACAGACTATCCACCTTCGGATAGTGCAACTTGTTTGGAGATAATAGATTACTTGAAAAGGAAAGAAGCAATATGTTGGCCAAATCAAGTGTGAAAGTTGAACACCAAGCCACAACTCTAGCCACATATGAGCTTATATCATTAAAGCAGCCTCTTTAACTATTCCCCTAACCAAATCTTCCAAATCCAAACCCAAATACACATTGTTTTCCAAAAACCAAAACCTACCAAATTAAACCTACTCTTTAATCCAAAATCCACCTAGGTAGATACTGCCCCAACAAGCAGCTATTACTCATTTAAAATCTCACACACACCGTGAATTCTGTCCACTGAATCAACAATCATGGTGAGCACAGTTTCTAAGAAACGAAGAGCAAACTGCATATACCCCAGGGGATGGAGGAAACAAGAAAAACACGCAAACAGGTTAAGCACTTCTTGCAGACATTGTACCATGCTCGAGTAAACAGCTTGAAATGATAAACCAGAACGAAGATTGAAACATTAACTAAGTTAAAACATTTGGTCTTGACTTCACAAAGACAGTTTCCGCACAAAGACCATCATTTATCGAGTCATCTATGAAACATTGTTCTTGAACAAACAGGAAAAAAGAGCTTATGAAGTTCAGTTACCTGGAATGTTATAGAGGGAAAGGGGAATACAAGGGATGGAGGAAACAAGAAAAACACGCAAACAGGTTAAGCACTTCTTGCAGACATTGTACCATGCTCGAGTAAACAGCTTGAAATGATAAACCAGAACGAAGATTGAAACATTAACTAAGTTAAAACATTTGGTCTTGACTTCACAAAGACAGTTTCCGCACAAAGACCATCATTTATCGAGTCATCTATGAAACATTGTTCTTGAACAAACAGGAAAAAAGAGCTTATGAAGTTCAGTTACCTGGAATGTTATAGAGGGAAAGGGGAATACAAGGGAAAAATAAGTTCAAATGCGAATTTCATTGTACCAAATCGACATGAATGTCACCTTTGATAAAGTTCTGATGCTACAACCGTCATTAGGTAAAGGATAAAAGAGGTAACCAGCACAATACAGCAAAACCAATTCTAAGAAATATTCTGAAGATTCAATACCAGGATAGCAACATTACCATGATACGCTTCAAAATGAACATGCTTCCTTCAGAAGGGCCATCATCACAGACATCAGCAGATGATGAATCCTTCCTTCTTTCATTATTCGTCCCTCTATCCGTAATATTAGCTGAGAAATTGTTGCTTTTTGAAGACTTGATGACATGAGAACAATTCCAGTAAAAAGCTAGCCAAACTTCACCATATGATCCACGATCATATTTCTTCTTTAGAATGTACCTAATGATATAAAATTAATTTGACATCAAAAGAAAGATACAGATCAAGCACTTATCATAAGGAACAAAAAACATAAAGAAAAAAAGTAAACCAGCACATGCAGCTTAGGAAGAATAGTAGGATGAAAGCACATCGGTCAACAAGCCATCAAGAAAAAAGACTGAAGCAGGTGATAAAGAAGCCATATGTTCCACAGGTGGAAATAGAAGAAGTATAATAAGAAAAACTCATGACAGCTATTTTAGTGAATGCAATATGAACCACACGATTCGCTGAAAAGCACCTTGAATCTACTCTGGCATGATCATTTGTACTGCTATCATTGAACGGAATAGATTCGAGCAAACCAAGGAACCTAGCAAAGCCCTCAGGATTAATGCACTGGTCCTTGTTCTCACTAAAGTTCATCCCAAAATGAACACACATGTGCTGATCATTATATAAATCCAAAGCTCCACCTACATTAAACAAGGCAACTGGAAAATTAGTTATTGGGGTGCATAAGCAGCTTTACTGATAGCGGACTTCACATGCAGTCTTCAGAAAAGTGAAGAGCCAAACTGCACTTAAAAGAAGAGGGGCTAAATGATGTGTAAATATCAAAAGAACAAAGCAGTTTTCATACAGATTCACATAGGAGAAACAACCACATGATGAAAACGCAGGAACTTCACTGCTCACCTGGATTCTGACCAATGCTATCAGGTAAAGCATGAAGGAGCTCATGTTCATATTCATGGATGTCCTTCTGAACCCAGAATGTATACTCATCATTAACATCGAGGTTCTCAGATAGATAGAAACATCCATAATTGCTGTGTTTTCCTTCAACCTGAGACGAGTAGAAGAATTCATGTAGCTGTTAGCATCCTTTTATATAAGCCAAGAAATGCTTGCAGATCACACATTTTTTTAAGGCTACAATGAATTTGACATGAAAAAATGCCCCTACGGTCACAGCAGATCTCCTACCCATGCCCTTCCCACTCTTTCACCCCATTGACGAAGATTTCACGCTCCGCACACCATTAAGTTGGACTATTGATTGCTGAATTAGCAGACCGCACGGAAATCCCCACCCAGCCTCAACAAGCAAATTATAATGCTATTTCATAAAAAAGAAGCGAATGCATCAAATCATACACAAGTATCCTCAGTTCCCAGCCCCAAGACCAAAGAGGATGCATTAGTAAATAAAAAGATCAACCCACTTGTTTTCAGTCTTACCAATAATCTGCCAAAATTGGAAACAAGAGGATAACCATGCTCCTCCTCAGTTAACACTGTTAATCATAAATGAAAATAAGATGAGCTAGGTCCAAGAACCACACTAGGAAATGACGATCTGAAGGATCATAATCTTGACAAGAAAAAGGATGCCACTACATTAATACACGACAATAAGAAATTGGAGTTCTAAAATATTATTCATCTCGTAAGAAGTGAGCACCAAGGAAATCTGCAATCAAGTCAGGAATACACCTGATAAAGGTTGATTCCAAAATATGAAATGGCTAACTGAGTTTCAGTTAAGGAAAGTTTGCAGCTCAAACTACAACATTAAAGAACATACTGCAATATAATATTTGTAAAGTAAAGTCATTTTACTCCAAAGGATGGGGTTAACAAACAATGTTAAATCAACGGTGGACCTCCTGCATTAAATAAAGGGCATGTCTGAGTATGATCCTTCAGAAACCAATACAACGGACATGCAGAGAGAAGACAGAACTCAAAAATCAGAAGATTATCAACTGCAGAATAAAATTTTGAAAATATAACCCAATGCATGAGTCCCGCTTTTCAAAACACACTGCCATGATAGAACTCTCTTTTAACTGTTATACACTCCTTCACAAACTTCTAAACTTCATTGTCTATCTAAGTTGCTCGGACACGGGTGCGGGTGTTCGACACGGGTGCGGATCTAGAGGTCGGATCCTTCTAGATATAAATTTTAAGATTAGGAGATACGAATCCTAGTACGGATACGGGTGCGAGGATCTGGCTAAAAACAATCTAAAAAATATATATATAAGAATATCTCTAAATTATGAGAAATGTTATGGAATACTTACGTATAGCTTGTCAAGTGTGGATTTCTTTTTTATTCTCAAGTTGTAGATAAGTAAAGGATTGATCTCTCAGATAAAGTATGCTCTTTTCTTCAAATTTACCTAGTTTTGATTTTGATTTCGGGAATCAAATTGTATCTCGTCTCGAATTTTTTTGTCTGTCGCGGTCAAAGTACCCAAAATTGTTTGACCAAATCCGGTATGGATCCCATACCCACTGCACCAACTAAACTGCCGTGTCGGAGCAACTTAGTTGTCTAATTCCCTAATTTCCTGTTTCTATCTCATAGCCATTTGAGGTCTCGTGAGTAAAAAGCAGAAGAGCACTCAATTTTACCTGAATGTTGAGAAATATAATTGCTATCCCCTGAAGATGAACAATCGAATTTTCTCATTCCTGCATGTGTTTTCTTCGCCAACCTTTGCAATGAACCATTCAATCCAAATGGAAGGACAACAGCTGCCATGTTGTCCATACTTCCCTTTTCAAAAGCAGCATTTACTATGCAATTAGCTAAGGAATATGAACATGAATGAGTAAGTTCCGATCGCACAGTGAAATCAGCATGTAAATTCCACAATATGTCACAAATATCCTGTGAGCTAAGCTTTTCAAAAACGCCATCAGAAGCAGCCACCAAATAGCTGTCATTTGCTGTCAAAGGTTGCCAATCAGTGACCTCAGGTGCGGATATAACGCCATAACTGATAACACATTAAGTTGTTGATAAGTTATTTCTCAGGTTAAAATAGAAGTCTTTTGAAATTTCCAAAAATTTTACTAGCACTGCAGGAAAATTAAGCAGATGAATTAATGTGTCTTCTAGTTCAAAAGTTAAAAACACAGACGACTCAAAGCATGCATCCAATTTCACCAATTAAGATGCACAAAAATTAATGCATGCGTCCAAGTCCACAAGTAAAATCTGCAAACAAAGCAACGTGGGGAATGACATATCAATATAGATATCCTCCACCATAATGTGAACCTTACCTTTTAAAAGATACATCACCTATTGCTCTTGAAACAGCCAATTGACCATTAACCCTAGCTACGCCGCTCCATTCAGAGACATGTCCTCCTGCAGTCTCCACTCGAGACCTCTCGTCATCCCTATCTGGGTGGTGGTCTCTAGTCAATTCCTTGGAAATCAGAAAAGGCCACTGGTCAGAAGCTGCCAACTTGAAGCTATTGAAGTTCTTCACAGGTTCGAAAACCCCAAAGCCTCTTGTTTGCCTATATAACCTCAATAAATTAGCTGCAACCAAAAGAGAATTTAAGATAACTATCTCTTCGAACTGTCCATGTAAAGCAACTCTTACATTATATAAAAATGTTATTTGATAAAGACATTACAAATATGATTCTAAACCATGAAGATTGTTATTTGACATAGAGCCCAAAGGGGAGAACTTCTGACCTTTAGCCTCTTCTTGAGATTTATATTCTTCAGAACATAAAAATGCCTTTGAATCTCCGATATTTGCAACTAAAATTTGATTTTCTGCCATAAGTATAACTGTGGCGGTAGAGCCAGAATCAAAATTGTGTCTAAATGCATCCTTCAGAAGCAGACAAGATAATATTAAGACAATGCGTAACAAAGACTTAAGTCTGATTGGCCTGACGAAAAAGATGTCACTTGAGAGGTTACCCTTGAAAATGCAGAATCAATATCATCAATTGCCCTTAGCAATGCTTCCCTCAATATTTCCAAGTGAAAAGATCGATCGATGATTGAAGACACAGTCAGCTTGAACCTATATAATAACATTTTTCCTTGGATATTTACATCATGTAAATTTTTTTTGGACAATAAGAGATGCTATTAGATAACTAAATACAGATAGATGACACCCTGTAATAGCAAATCAAATCAAAAAGTAGACTGTAGCCAAAGATATCATTCTTTTATAAGTAGACTGTAGCTTATTTATCATTTTACAGAATCACTTTAGTTTGCAGTTAAAGCTACATATATATATATATATATATATATATATATTTATATTTTTCCCCTTGACATAGTAATATTGAGGATCTAAGCAAGGACGGGAATCTACTCTCACTGTTCCTGTATACAGGTGTAAACTATCAATGATGCGATAGCCTTCAAGAGACTCCATAAAAGGAATCAGGAACTTTTGCTCATTTTAGTGTAAGCCTTGGATATATTTAAAAAAAGACATGATGCCCTACCTTTTTGTGCTTTTCCGTTCTGTGGGTTTTCTTTAGAGTAGTGGGAAAGACAGGGGAGTCCTAGCAATTCTTAAAAGTATGGTTGTCGTTTAGCATGTGTTAGCATAAAGAAAGGGAACTTAATGGCATGTTGCCAAACAAACAACATTTTCATTGTTTTTGTTATCAGAACTTGTAGGAGTTGGTTTAATATTTTTTAAAACATTTACTATTTCAAGAGGATGACGAGAAGGAACAGAGTGTAGGAGACACCTCCCCAAGTTCAACTCATCCGGATTCCAGTTCAGAGTACTCTGTTCTCTTACATTTGGCAAGAGTCCAATCATTTTCCTTGAAAGAACTGAAAATGTTGCATCAAGAAGAAAAAATGTGTGCAGTGTGAAATACTGCAGTAATAGCTTTGATGCCATTTCACTTGCTTCAGCACCATTATGACCATCAAAAACTGCGACAACACCAACTGTAACCTCAGTAATACCTTTAACACCTGCACCATAAAGATAATTTAGAGATGTTAGATAATGAATGTAGACATAATCTTATGCAGTATACATAGCTAGCATAATAATAGGGATTCACAGCAGATTTATAGGATTTCCTTTTTTTATTCTTTCCATAGTTAGGGCTCTATGTACTTGTATATATACTTGTTACTCCTTGAATACAAGATAACAGAGATTGCTCTATTGTCTCTGTACTTTACAGTTTACATGGTATCATAGCCTATTGGCTCGATCGTTCGACCAGTCATCTCCGGCGACTGGGTGTGAAGAAAGCGGATGTCACGTGCCACCTGTAGCTCTGATCTGTTCATCACGCGTCGTGCGTGAAGGTGCATCCACTGTCAGCTTTTTGTTTCTGTTTTGTTCTCATCCTCGTCTTCTCTTTTCCGGCGGCTTCTGTTACTTGTCTCGTTAGCCGAACTTCCTGGAAGAAGATCTTCGATTCACAACCTGTTTGGTGCCTTCTTGGGTTGTTTCAGGTTTCACAGTTCTGTTCTACTTTGTAAGTATCTCAGATCTGATTTCTTTTGCTTCTGTAGCTGTTGGACTCTTGTTTGGGAGTTGGGCTGTTTTATTGTTTGTGGGGATAGCTATTGCTTTCTTGGTTTAACCGATTGGTGTTGGTATTATTTATTTGGGGGTCATCCTTTGCTTAATTGCTGGTTTTCTGGAATTGATCATTATCTTGGGATGGTTTAAACTCCGATTTGGTTTCTCTGGTGCTTGAAACACTGAAAATATTTGTCTCCAACTCGGTCAGTATCGGATTTGCAAGAAGTTGCATTCAGTCAGACTTCTTAAAGCTCATATTGCTTACGGATTTTGTTTGGATCTTTACTAATCACATTTGGGACCTCAGACTTGGTTTGAAATATTTTTATTGGTGCGACTTCAGGGGTATATTTAATAATTGAGGAATTTTGCTACTTCCTCTGTCAAGAATTACGCTCAATTGGTATTTCTTCACATATAACTTTTGTTGGGTTCTCTATCATCTGTTTTGATACTTTGAGAATTTTATTAGTTTTAAAAAAGAAAAGAATGGCTACCAATAGTAAATAAGGAGGAAATAATTCTACAGCTCCTGGTCCAACAATTTTGGTTTCGGATGAGTTCATGAAATTCCTTCAATATCACAAATCAATTAAGGAATCTTCTTCAATTGCTTTTGCTGGGTCAGATAAAACATGTCTTTTCACCTCTTCAAATAAACGGGTGATTGATTCAGGAGCCACAAATCACATGACGGATAATCCAAATATTTTTTCTAGCTTTCGATCACACAAAGCACCCTCTCCGGTTACTGTAGCTGATGGGTCAACTTGTAGTAGTGTTGGATCTGGGACTGTTGAACCAACTTCCTTTATTAACCTGTCATCTAAATTATGTCTACCAAACTTGGCCTTCAATTTGATTTCTGTTAGTAAAATCACCAAAGACCTTAATTGTTGTGTTGCGTTCTTTCCCGATCATTGTTTGTTTTTAGATCTTACAAAGAAGCGGGTTATTGGTAAAGGATATTTATCTGGTGATCTCTATATTCTTGATGAATGGGAGCCACGGCCTATTGCATGCTCTAGTGTTGTGTCTCCTTTTGAAGCACATTGTCGGTTGGGACATCCCTCTCTACATTTGTTGAAGAAGTTGTGTCCTCAGTTTCAGAATATTTCGTCATTGGATTGTAAGTCATGTCGATTTGCGAAACACCATCGCATCTCGTTAAGTTCAAAGGTTAATAAACGAGTTGAGTCAGCTTTTGATGTCCATTCTGATGTTTGGGGACCATGTCCGGTTGTTTCTAAAATTGGCATAAGTATTTTGCCACTTTTGTAGATGATTTTTGTCGAATGACTTGAATTTACTTTATGAAGAGCCGCTCTGAAGTGTTTACTCACTTTTCTGCCTTTTGTGCTGAAGTCAAAATTCAATTCAATGCTTCGGTACGTACTCTAAGGAGAGATAACGCTAAAGAATATATGTCAGAGTTATTTTAGTCCTACATGAGACAACATGGTATGTTACATCGATCTTCATGTGTTGATACACCCTCTCAAAATGGAGTTACTGAAGGAAGAGTAGGCATCTACTTGAGATAGCTCGAGCACTTTTGTTCCAAATGAAGGTGCCTAAACAATTCTGGGCTGGTGCGGTTTCTACGGCTTGTTTTCTGATTAATCGGATGCCATCTACTGTGCTCGGTGGTAATGTGCCTTATAGTGTTCTTTTTCCGAACAACTCATTATTTCCGGTGGAACCTAAGGTGTTTGGAAGCACATGTTATGTTCGAGATGTTCGACCATCTCTTACCAAGTTGGATCCCAAGGCATTGAAGTGTGTTTTCTTGGGCTATTCTTGCCTTCAAAAGGGGTATCGTTGTTATTCTACTGAGCTTGGCAAATATTTAGTGTCAACTGATGTGGTATTTTCAGAAACTACACCATTCTTCCATGCACCTCCCGTTTCTGCAAGCTAGGGGGAGGAAGATGAGTGGCTAGTATATCAGGTTACCCATACTTTGAGAGAACAATCAGAAGATACTCTTCCATCTCCCAGTTCTGTTGTTGAGCATGAATCAACTACTGTGCCTTCAGTACCTGCTTCAACTGTGTTCGCAAGACCTCTAATTGTTCAAGTTTATTCGCGGAGGCGAGAGACAAATGATACTTGTCCCCCACTAGTTCCTTCATCATCTGATCCTCCTTTGCCCGATCATCCAAATAACCTTGACCTTCCCAATGCTCTTCGTAAAGGTACACGTACTTGAAAATCGACATATTATGTTGCTAACTTTGTTTACAATGACCACTTATCCTCTACGTCTAGATCTATGATTGCTTCTCTAGACTCCATCTCCGTACCCAAAACAGTGAAGGAGGCTTTGAATCATCCCGGATGATCTGATGCAATGCTTGGAAATACATGCTTTAGAGGATAACCACACATAGGATCTGGTAGATTTACCAAAGGGAAAGAAACCAGTGGGATGCAAGTGGGTCTTTACGGTTAAAGTTACTGTGGCAAGACTTAAGGCCACACTTGTGGCTAAAGGGCATGCTCAAACTTATGGGGTGGATTATTCTGACACCTTCTCCCCGGTTACCAAACTCACTTCTGTCCGCTTATTTATTTCTCTAGTTGCGTCCAATTGGCCTTTACATCAGTTGGATATCAAGAATGCGTTCCTTCATGGTGATCTTCAGGAGGAAGTGTATATGGAGCAACCACCCAGTTTTGTTGCTCGAGGGGAGTACGGGAAAGTCTGTCATTTGAAGAAGTCCTTGTATGGCTTGAAGCAGAGTCCACGAACTTGGTTTGGCAAGTTCAGTAAGGTAGTTCAGGACTTTGGGCTGAAAATGAGTAAGTGTGATCACTCGATCTTCCATCGGAAATCAATAGCTGGCATTATTCTCGTTGTTGTATATGTTGTTGATATTATTATCACAGGAAGTCACTAAGATGGGATTTCTTCCCTCAAAGTCTTTTCTGCCTACTAGGTTTCATACAAAGGGCTTGGGCCAATTGAAATACTTTTTGGGTGTAAAAGTAAATAGAAGCAAGAAGGGAACTCTTTTGTCTCAGAGAAAGTACGTTCTTGACTTGCTTGCAGAAACTGGAAAGTTGGCAGCTAAACCTTGCAGTACTCTAATGGCTCCTAATGTGCATCTTATGAAAGATGATGGTGATCCTTTTGACGATCCAAAGAGATACGGGAGGTTAGTTGGGAAATTAAACTACCTCACCGTGACTCGTCCAGATATCGCTTTTGCGGTAAGTGTTGTTATCCAGTTCATGTCTGCACCATCAGTCAAACATTGGACAGCTTTGGAACAGATTTTGTGTTACTTGAAAGGAGCTCCTAGACTTGGCATATTATATAGCAATCACAATCTCGTATTGAGTGTTTTGCAGATGCTGACTGGGTTGGATCCAAAATTGATAGAAGAGCTACTACACGTTATTGTGTCTTTGTTGGAGGAAGCGTGGTATCATGGAGGAGTAAGAAGCAAAGTGTTGTATCTCGATCCAGTGCAGAATCCGAGTATAGAGCTATGTCACAGTCTACGTGTGAGATTATGTGGATACATCATCTTTTGACTGAAACTGGGTTGGAGCATCCAATACCAGTAAAATTCTGGTGTGACAATCAAGCTGCCCTCCATATTGCGTCAAATCCGGTGTATCATGAAAGAACTAAGCATATTGAGGTTGACTGACATTTTATTCGTAAGAAGATTCAGGAGAACTTGATCTCCACTGGCTACGTGAAGACAAGAGAGCAACCAGCTGATTTGTTCACAAAGGCGTTGAATGGAATTCGAGTTGATTACCTTTGTAACAAGTTGGGCACGCAATAGCTATGCTCCAGCTTGAGGGGGAGTGTTAGATAATGAATGTAGACACAATCTTATGCAGTATACATAGCTAGCATAATTATAGGGATTCACAGCAGATTTATAGGATTTCTTTTTTTTATTATTTCCATAGTTAGGGCTCTATGTACTTGTATATATACTTGTTACTTCTTGAATATAAGATAAGAGAGATTGCTATATTGTCTCTGTACTTTATAGTCTACACATTGCAACACGTGGACAAGTAAGCCTGTATGTGCACCCACCATAGTAAGTAAGATGGGGTCTTACAATAGGTTAGGGTTTGAGCCTGATACAACTATATGGAGCTGGTACTGCTGGGTAGGGTCTAGAAGTTACAACCGATTTATTGAGTCTTTAAACTGTTAGTGCCTGGGTTAAGCTCAAAAACATACCATATCTATGCTTAATCTAGAACTGTAATAGTTCTAAACATCTCTGATTTACTGAATTCATCAAATAGAAAATCCAGCTCTCTTTTTTGGTCCATACCAAAATAATTTTTACTTTTTGTTCTAGAAGTATATGTTTTTTATCTTTTCAACTATAATTAACTTTAAAAAAATTTGCATCACATCCACATTTAGAGCTCGTTTGGCCATGAAATTTTTTCCACTTTTTTAAAAAAAATTTACTTTTTTCGAAATTAGTGTTTTTTCATAAAATTTCAAATTTTCGCTTGAAGATGAATTTTGGAATTTTTCAAAAATTTGAAAAACTCCAAAAAGTTATTTTTCAAAATGTTCACTCAGACCATTCACATAAATTGAAAAACAACTCAAAATTATATTCATGTCCAAATACAACTTTAATTTTCAAATACCATTTTTCACTTGAAAAAAAATTCACTTTCAACCTAGTGTAATCCCACAAGTAGGGTCTGAGGATGGTAGGATGCACGCAGCCTTACCCCTACCCTGGAAGGGCAGAGAGACTGTTTTCGATAGACCCTCGGCTAAAGATGATGGAAGAAGCGTTGATAGCAAGTAATAGCAAAACAATATACTTAGAAAACTAAATTGAAGATAGCAATAGAGAATATGAAAGAGGTACTGTAGCAAGTAATAGCAAGACAATAAATTTAGAAAACTAACTCCAAGATAGAAACAGAGAATATGAAAGAAGTACTGATAGCAAACTAAGGAAGTACTGATAGCAAGTAATAACAGAACAAGATAAGCAATAATAGCAAATTAAGGATAAAAGGGGTACCACACTAACACTAATACTATCGAACTAATGAAGACAAAGGGAAACGCACGACTACCTACTAACCTTCTGTTAGTTTCATTGTGTAAATAGTAGTATATAACCCTAATCCCATATGTATTAGGAGTAGGACATGTATTGTGTATATATAGGGCTCAGTGTATCATTGTCTTAATTAATCAATAATATTTTTCTCCCGTGCATTCTCACATGGTATCAGAGCCACCGTGAGAAATTAATCGTTGTGCGTCATTCCAGCGATATCCAGGAAGAAATAACTCAGTCACCGTGCAATTTTCCGGTGACCTAAGTGACTAATTGCGTCAAAGTCACTAATTATCAGTGTTGTGCAAAATCCAACACCACCAAAA
>MU743249.1:153132-171603 GCA_026770625.1 Nicotiana glauca
CCATATGTATTAGGAGTAGGACATGTATTGTGTATATATAGGGCTCAGTGTATCATTGTCTTAATTAATCAATAATATTTTTCTCCCGTGCATTCTCACACCTTCTACTCTAATCCTCAATCTCCACACCCTCCCATCTAAGTCCTCGGTTAGCTCAAGCTGCCTAATCACCTCTCCCCAAGACTTCTTTGGCCTACCTCTACCCTTCCTCTTATCCCCCAAGGCCAACCTTTTACACCTCCTGAACTGGGGAATCTATGCTTCTCCTTTAAACATGCATGAACTATCTCAGTCTCGTCTCTCGCATCTTTTCCTCCGCAGGGGCCACTCTCACTTTGTCCCGAATAGCTTCATTCATGATTCTATCTAACCTAGTATACCCAGGCATTCATCTCAACATCCTCATTTCAGCTACTTTCATCTGCTGGACATAGGAGTTCTTCTTGACTGACCATCACTCTGCCCTATACAATATAGTCGGTCTAACCACTACCTTGTAGAACTTACCCTTAAGTCTCAACGGCACATTCTCATCGCACACGACACCGCAAGCGAGCCTCCACTTTATCCACCCTGCTCCGATACAATGTGTGACATCCTCATCAATTTCTCCATCATTCTGAATTATAGACCGCAGATACTTGAAACTCTATCTCCTTGGAATGACTTACGTATCAAGCCTCACATCCCCATCCGCCTCCTGGGTAACACCGCTAAACTTGAATTCAAGTATTATGTCTTAGTCTTGATCAACTTGAAAGCTTTAGACTCGAGGGTAAGTTTCCAGACCTCCAGCCTCTCGTTAACACCACCTCGCATCTCATCAATCAGGACTATGTCATATTACCACCTCGCATCTCATCAATCAGGACTATGTCATATGCAAATAACATGCACCAAGGCACCTCCCCTGGAATGTGTCGCGTCAATGCGTTCATTGCCAAGGAAAACAAAAAGGGGCTAAGTATTGATCCCTGATGCAACCCCATCTCAACACGGAAGTATTCAGAGTCACTTTCTGCTATCTTAACTTGTGTCTTAGCTCCATCATACATGTCTTGGATCACTCTAATATACGCTACAGGCACTTCTTTAGCCTCTAAACATTTCGATAGAACCTCTCTTTAGGACTTCGTCATAAGCTTTCTCTAGGTCAATGAACACCATATGCAAGTCTTTCTTCATCGCCCTATACTGCTCCATCAATCTCCTCACAATGTGAATGGCTTCAGTAGTCGACCGTCCCGGCATAAATGTGGGTAAAATGTAAGTGCTTTAGTTTTCTTAAATATAGTAGAGATAAAGTTGTATTTAACAAGATAAAAGTAGGTGTGTAACTCTATATGAGTACTATATGCGTGAGAAGTTCGTTTCCCAATAAGCCGGACATTATCATGGAACACACCAAAAATAAATGGTGGACATTCAATTTGAAGTGGAAGGAACACTAAATATTTAATATTTGCAACTATTCTTTTAATAACAGCGTGACATCAAATTCAGTCAATCAAATCGAAAGGACAAAAAAACTAGACTTCCACATCAGGGATAGAATCAGATTTTGCACGCAGCTACACGCTCATTAAAAAACCTCTTGTTTATCTCTAATAATTAATCTAGTGAAGTCAATGCAAGTTCTTCTCCACCAAGCTGCAACCAACCCGCAATTTCTATTTGAAGTTCGATACGACACATAAGAGGTTTCATTTTCTTAATAATTAACACATAAAAGCTTTTCCGGGTATCCTTTCTCCACTTTACCAATTTTTCTTTAAATACTTAACTAGAATAATTGATACAAAATAAGAGTGTCTTTGATACTGCGAAAGAACATTCTCATGGAAAATGTTTACGTTGTTTAGCTGGTGAGTGAAAAATATATTTTCAGAAAAAAATAGTACTCCATATACTAAGGATTAATGGTATTATTAATAAATCGAGTATCGAAGAGTAATAATAATGTCTTAAATGTTAGTTAAAGCAAGTAATATGAATTTAAAAATTAAGGTAGTTGTACTGAAAATACTTTTGCACATAAGTGAGGGAATTCCCTCTTTTGATGGAAAATATTTTCCTTCTGGTAGCTTAAACACCAGCACATAGAAAATGAGCTTCGTCAAACCAAACACGCCCTAACATGAAAATAAGTAAAGTTTTCAAGTATAGGATCTTACTTCTTATGTCATTATCAAATTAAAAATTCAATTCATACAATAGAATTATAGAAGTCAAGGTACTTGCTAAATTATAAAAAGATAACAACAATAAAAATTAATGTAATAGCTTCAAAGTGTCCAACACATACTTTTAGAACAGAATAGGGTGATATTTAACATATTACACATGATGAGGGTAAAAGTTGAAAAAGAAAATTTACCGGGGAAAGGGATGCGAATATCGAGAGCACAGAGAATTCGATCTTCTTGAGACTTGCGGCGACCTTGATGCAAGGCTGTTTGGCACCTCGCATTCGGCGATTTGGATTCGGAGCCATGATCTGGAAGCTTCCAGCGAGGGCATTTTGGAGATTGAAATACGGCAGGTGCACCGCCTTCTTTATACACCGTCAAACACGTCGACGATTCTCCGTAAGTACAAGTACTCACGCAAAAAACAAACCCTAACACGAAGGCGAGAAATTTGCATAAATTCATTCTGTTTTCTGGTTCCTGTTCATAGAGAAATTGAAATTGAAAGCGAAAAAGAGGAGTTTCATGGTATTGAGAGAAATTGAGACAAGGGAGAGTAAGAGAACAAGATTGCGCGGTGAATTTGAACGATGCTTTATAACGGTGTGGGTCTTGCGGGTTATTTCACATAATAAAAATACGTTGGGTCTGTGCACGGAGTGCAACCGAAAAGTAATCCGTCCATGTAATGGAAACTATTTCCGGAAATAAAAGTTGAGAGGATGAAGTACCAAATCATTTAGTTAAAATTGCACGCTATAGCCAGTTTTCACCCTGGTCATTCAAAAATAGCCAGCATTTACCAAGTCAATAAAAAATAGTCACTATAACAAGGACCGGTCCAGCATAATATATTGGAGTTCTGTGTACCTGTGTATGAACTACAGTATATTATGCTCGACCGATATATTTTGCTGGCTCCAGTATAATATACTGGAGACTGGAGCACCGGTGCTCCAAATTTCAGTATGTTGGGTACATGCTGGAACTCCAGTATATTATGTTGGAGTTCTAATGTGCTTATGCTGGAACTCCATCATATTATGCTGGAGTTTCAACATACTTATCTTGGAACAACGGTATAATATACTGGCGCATTTTTTGGATTTTGAACAGTATTTTTGCTTTGATTTATCTTTACATGAAAAGTTGCTAAATTTTGATTACTTTTAAAATTGGGCTATTTTTGAACGACTAGTTGTAAATCTGGCTATTTTTGAATTTCACCCCATCATTTAGGTAGAACTTTATGTGAATTATTTACAAATTTAAAAAGTGTTAATATTATAAATCCTAAAATCTATAGTTAAAGGGAATTTATTAACTTCCTTAATGATACCACTTCTATTTGCTAAAATAGCACGGACTAGCCAGTCTTCAGACTGGTAATTGAAAAATAGCTAGTGTCTGCAAAGTCATTCAAAAATAACTAATATTTTGCTGCAATACGGAAAGTTCTAGCATAATATACTGAAGATTGGAGCACATGTGTATGAACTTCCAGCATATTATGCTGGAACTCCAGCACATTATGAAATTTTAGCATGTTATGTTGGAAGTTCATATGTAAAAAAATTCGAACTCCGGTATATTATGTTGGAATATTTTTCAGATTTTGAATAATATTTTTGGGATGTTAGCATATATCCCTCTTCCATCCGTCCTTCCAGCATTCCTGCTGTGAAGGAGGATTGTGACTGTCATGATCTGAACATCATTTCTCCCAAACTGGTGGAGCGAGTAACTTTCTGCAAGAAGGGCTTCATGTATATTTATATGTACCTGCTCACTTTGGGTGCATTTTTTCAGCGGGGGATTAGACCCCATGATTTTTGTAACGACCCGACCGGCCGTTTTGATTTCTAGCACATCATTTGGCGGTTTGAGGCCTTGAGTATCTTCACTTCAGGTGTTATGACTTGTACACGTAGTCGGAATTAAATTTTTATAAGTTCAGAGTTGATTTGAAAAGAAAAGTCTCATTCCGGAAGCTTTAAGTTGGAAGAATTGACTAAAGTTAATTTTTGAGTAAACGACCTCGAAATCGAGATTTAAAGGTTCCAACAGGTTCGTATGAAGATTTTGGACTTAGGCGTATGTTCGGATCGGGTTTTGAATAACCTGGGAGCATTTCAACGCATATTGTGGAAAGTTGGCATTTTGGAAGAATTTCATAAATTTGGGTGGAAGTGCATTTCAATGTTATCAATGTCCTTTTGAGATTCTGAGTCTGGGAATAACTCTGTATGGTCATTCTGGTATTGAGAGTGTATCCTGATGTAGATTTGGAGGTCCGTAGGTCATTTCGGGGTCATTTGGCAAAAGTTGGAAGTTGGAGGTTTTAGGAAGTTTGACCAGAAGTGGACTTTTTGATATCGAGGCCGAATTTCGATTCCAGAAGCTGGAATAGGTCTGTAATGTCATATGTGACTTGTGTGCAAAATTTGAGGTTAATCTGACGTGATTTGATAGGTTTCGGCATCGAATGTGGAAGTTTGAAGTTCTAAAGTTCACTAAGCTCGAATTGCGGTATGATTCGTGACTTCAACATTTTTGACGTGATTTTAGGCCTAGAGCAAGTTCGTGTCATGTTTTAGGACAGGTTGAAGTTATTGGACAGGGTCCTAGGGGCCTCGGGTGTGTTTCGGGGTGGTTTCGGATCAATTTTGCATGAAAAGTTATTAATGGTTCTACTTGTTTCTGGTCTGGGCTGCAGGTCTAGCAAATGCGAGGTTTTGATCGCATTTTCGAACTCGCATTTGCGTGGAAGGAGTTCGCATTTGTAAGGGTGGGAATTTCTGAGGGGTTCGTATTTGCGAACATTTGTATCGCTTTTGTGAATCTGCCCTCTTCGCATTTGCAAAGATTTTTGTCACAAATGCGACCTTGGCAGGGGTGACCCTGCTTCACATTTGCGACTGGAGCAAGGGCTTTTATTTCGAGACTTAGCTCATTCCCCTTGTTTCCCACTTGGATAGGCAATTTTTGAGGGCATTTTGAGAGGTTTTCCATCAACATCAAGCGGTAAGATATTCTCACCTATTTCAAGTTAAATGCATGGTATATATGTGTATTTAAACATGAAAATTAGTAAAAATTTGGGGTTTTGAAGAAAAACCTAGAAATTGGTATTCTTGGATTTTTACCACGAAATTGGACATGGAATTTGGAATAAATTATATATTTGAGTTAATAATGTTATGGGTAATGTTTATCTTCAAAAAATTTCAGAACCCGGGCACGTGGGCCCGAGGGTTGCTTTATCGACTTTTCGAGCGGAGTTGAGAATTTGTCGAAATTGATTTGTTATGAGTGTTAGATATATTTTTATTGGTTTGTACATTGTTTGACTAGTTTTGGAGCGACGAACTCCGGTTTGAGATGTTAGAGAGGCTTTGGATCCGATTATGGAACTTCGAAGCGAGGTAAGTCTCCTGTCTAACTCTATGGGGGGAAACCACCCCTAGGTGTTGTAATTGATATTTGCTACTTGCTGTGGGGGCTACGTATGCACGAGGTGACGAGAGTCCATACGTAGTTAGATTCATGTTATTGTCCGGGTCGACTTAGGTTCACACCATGCTATACTTGTACTATAAGGATTATCTTTACTCGTTTAATTCCTTTATTTCACATTATGGCTTGACACTAGACATGCGTAGGGTGATAGACTTGCTAATATAGGGATTTCACGAGTTTCATGATCTGCCACGGAATAATGGTGTTCCTCTTACGGATTTTCTCACGCACTATTCGTTTTCATTGAAAGGTTATCCTTAAAAATTATAATTCACACGTTTATTCGTGAGTGGGACAAAGACCTGTTTAAGCTTCTTATTTAGTGGGATCGGGTAGTTCTCGTCGGCAGGATTATGTACTTCACATCTTACGGGATCGGGCCGATCGCCTCGGCAAGATTTATGTATCACATTCTCATGAAAGCGGGTCGTTCGCCTCGGCCGTTTAATAAATGCATCTATGGTTCGTTCCATTCAACCCTCGGCAGTGCACAGACTATGATGGAATCGGGTCGTACGTCTCGCATTTCTATTGAACATCCTCATGAAATCGTGTGTAATATTTGGCAAGAAGCCAGTGTATCTGTGAGTTATCCCCGAGTTGAATTATAACGACCTACTAATGAGGTCCATTATATATATACCTATATATGCTCTGGTTGAAGAGGAATTTGCTAATTGAGAGCGTGAGTTTATTGTAAAGAGGATAGTTGTATCACGTATTTACACTTGTTTAGTTTTTTTATTTACTCTGCCTCATAATTGTTTACCTCTTTATTATACCAGATATTATTGAACCACTAGTAAGTGTCGATGTCGACCCCTCGTCACTATGCCTCCGGAATTAGGCTAGATACTTACTAGGTACACGTTGATTTACATACATACTACAATTGATGTACATTTTTGTGCAGGTACATTTACGTCTGGTGGTTCTTTAGGTGCGAAGGCACGAATAAAGCGGGAACTTACCGTGACCTGCATTTCATGTTACGATCTGCAGCCAGCAAAGTCTCCTTTAGAGTTATTTATATTTTTCCAATCTAATTTGTATTCCGGACAGATGTTGTATTTTATTTAACTTCCTAGTTGATGCGCATGCACTTGTGACACCTGTTTTTGGGGGTGCTTATGGGTTTATTCATTAATGTAGTTGCGAAAATATTTTCATTCACTTTGTAAATCCCATTTTGTACGATGTAATGAAAGAAAAATTATGATTTCAAATACTAATATGAGTAATTAAAATAATCATTTATTTTTAGCTTATCTGACAGCGGTGTTAGGCTCCACAATGACCTTAATGGATTTTGGATCGCGATAATTTTGGAGTTGTGCCATAAATACCGAGTTTTATTGTCATAGGTAGGCCCTTCTGTGGCGAACAGTGGCCTGCCTACGGTGGCTGTGCTACGAGACAGAGGAGGAGTTCTCCTGGCCTCCTATGATGAATCTCTACTCCCCCAAGATTTTTCATGGGAGAGTAATAAATTTCAGCAAACAGGGCTACCATGCTTTGCTCACCAGCATGGATGACCACAATGACCGCAGATAGATGGAGTGGTTTGTTGTTGTGGCCACCAAGGATATTATCCCCGCCACAACTCCATCTTTCCCCAAGTTCTGGACTCGTATACGTACGTTTAAAGTCTATCTTTTCTCTGAAAAAATATTGTTTCATGTCGTTGTTGATTCTTCTCTTTTCATTATTTCATAAACTCGGTGGACACCAACAAGAGTTGAAAGCTTGGGCCAATGGATTCAGAAGATTTTAGATATTACCATGCCTGAGTCCTTGTATAGACCCGATCGGTCGTTTTGAGCTTTAGTGTTCCATTCAGTAGTTTGAGGCTTTGAGTAGCTTCATATTATGTATGCATGTATGGTTGGTTTCTCTTTTCGAGCGGTTCAGGATTGATTTGGAGGAATGATTCTCGTTTTAGAAGCTTTAAGTTGGAGAGGTTGACCAAGGTTTTACTTTTGGGTAAATGGACTTGAAATCGGATTTTAATTATTCCAATAAGTTTGTATGATGATTTCAAACATGTCCACAGAGTTTGGTTAAACTACGATGAGTTTTGGATAAGTTTGGGTTGTATGGTGATTGTATTCGATTTCGACGTCGATTTGAGCATAAAGGTTACCATATTAAGCAAACGACATTTGATTCGTGTTTCAACAAAACCATTATATTTGTATTGTAATTTTGGAACCATCTCAATTGAAATCATCAAGTTTCGACATTGTATGAGAAATTTATGGTCATTTTACAAAGAATTGGGTTACTAGATTTTTCAGATTAATTAAGAAATTGCCACTGAATTCATATTTAAAAATATGCACTATTTTCAAATATTGAAACCAACATATGTCCATCATTATAAGGCTAAATGGAGTGATTTAAAAGCCCAACTTGACTGAAATTTTACGAGGAATCCATTGGAGGAATCAAAAGCAACCTTGGGGACCATTTATCACAAGAAACGAGCCAGAACATCTTGACGTTTTTGGCTATTAATGTTGTTGGACTTTTTCTCATCTTGAAAGTTTGGTATTGGGATAATTCAAGAATGTTCTTCAAGTTTCGTCCATGGGATAAGGTCTAAATCATAAACTAAGTATTTTTCTTTTATTCTTTCCTTGGTTTAACTTTAATCCGTGATTTTAATTAAAAATCTATTTAATTCTTTTAATCAAGACCTAGGGTTATGTGCTAAATTTTAAAAATTAAAAATGAGTTAGAACTCGTTATCTCACTCGATGCCTCATTATTCTACATGGTTATCACCAAGTTAGATTTTTGTGTTACTTAAAATTGTTATTATTAAATTCTATATTTAATTCATTAATTTAACTTATGTTTTATTTTGTTTATAATTGATACTTTTACTCAATTTTATTGATTTCTAAATTAAATCTATCTTATACTTTGTTTTGTACAAATTGCATATTATTTTACTTTACTTGATTTCTAAAATAAATGAATTATTTCATTTGACACCTTATATTATTCAAGGTTGTTATTATGTTTTATGGTTTTTAAATATATCTTTCGTTCATCTAAATTAATATTTATCAAGGTTGAAAAGTACATGGTAGCATATGGGCTTTTCGTGCGAAGGTGATTGTTATTGTGGGCACAAGGTGCCATATGTATAAGATTTGGAAATTGTGGTCCATGGCTTGTGGTTTATGAGGTGTGGTGCCTCGGGGTCCATGCATTGGGAGCGATTTAATTATTTGAGTTGTCATTCGTTCTTCGTTATTTGAGTTCATTTACATCTTATCGGTGTTCTGATTATGTTGTTTCTTTATTACTCGTTAACTACTTGCTTCCATTTATGTTTCTATTACTTCATTGTTGGTTGTAAATCAATAATTTTTTTGTCGTTGGTCTTACATTGGTGTTCTTTCCATTGCTAGATTATGTATATCTTGAACAGGTTTCTTTGTCTAGTAGGTGTCTTGACCTGGCCTCGTCACTACTCTACCGAGGTTAGGCTTGACACTTACTAGGTATCATTGTGGCGTAATCATGTTATGCTTCTGCACATTTTTGTGTAGATCCAGGTATTCTGATTTTGTTGTTGAGAGTTGCATCTACGCTGGGGGAGACTTCAAGGTATACCTGCTTGACGTTCGCACGTGTTGGGAGCAATTTGATTATTTGAGTTGTCATTTGTTCTTCCTTATTTGAGTTCATTTACATCTCATCGATGTTCTGATTATGTTGTTTCTTTATTACTCATTTACTTCTTGCTGCCATCTATGTCTATATTTCTTCATTGTTGGTTGTAAATTAATAATTTTTTCGTCGTTGGTCTTATATTAATGTTTTATCCATTGTTAACTTATGTATATCTTGAACATGTTTCTATGTCTAGTAGGTGTATTGACTTGGCCTCGTCACTTCTCTACCGAGGTTAGGCTTGATACTTACTGGGTATATTTGTGGTGTATTCATGCTATGCTTCTGAACATTTTTGTGCAGATCCAGGTATTCTGATAGTGTTGTTGAGAGTTGCATCTACGTGGCGAGAGACTTCAATGTATACCTGCTTGACGTTCGCAGGCCTCGGAATCACCATTTTACTTCATTATGCTACTGTTAAATTGTAATTCAAACCAGTATCATGTTTAAAAATTCTAATAAGTTTCAATAGTGCTTATGACTCCGTACTATCAGTTTTAGGACATATATAAATATTGGCCGCTTGCGGCTACATATGTCATTTAATAGTTTATGATAAACGATTAAATAGTTTAATTATTTTATTAAATCAGAATGTGTTAGGCTTACCTAGTCTTAGAGACTAGGAGCCATCACGACATCCTAAAGTAGAAAATTGAGGCCATGATAGACCTGCTGGTGGAAAGAACTAGCCTCCACATACGAGTGGAGGGCCAAAAATCATGGTAAGTTAACTCGTGAAATTGATTTTGTCATCATCTCATTTTTTGCATAAGAAAACTGGCTAAACCCTACCTTTTTGTTTGATTCAGGCCCCTACTCAGGGTTCTCTCTCCATTCCCGAGATGGATGTTTTGGCTGATCCCGCGAATGCCGCAAGGTTATTGAAGGAGGCTCTCACCCGAACTAGTTCCTCGGGGCCTACTCTCGATGCAGGTGCTTCCTTTCGGAGTCCCCAGTCGGAGATCATGTAACCAAAAATTCGGTGTTCTTCCTTAGCTGAGGGAAAGATTAAATAGGTAAAAAAAGTCACGCACGAGCCAACCACAGTCATTGTGGTGATTGATGATGATGGGGAAGCCAGTGATGAAGGGGTTTCCCTACAAAGGAGACAACTCCCTTCATCAGCTCGATGCAATGCTCCATCCGAAGAGCTTATAACCCCAACCGGGGACTGTCACGACTGTCGCACCCCTTTTTTCCCTTTTTGACAGGGAAGTCTGGGTTTCGACCTTCATGAGAAAATAACTTGTTTTCCTTTTGGGATTTGGGTATTTGAAGAGTTACCACCTAACGAATTATGGTGTGTTAGGGCACCTTGAGAAATTAACTCATGGACTAGTTTGCATTACCAGAGATTTAGGGTAAGGGCTCGAAATAACCTTGAGGGGAAAGTGTTAGGCACCCCATCCCGGCCGAACTTAAACTATGTGAATTAGTCATTTTAATAAATAAACAGTTTTAACATGTACTTGCAAGTAAAGGAATGTTTTGACATTCTAAGCACATGTATGATTCAAGTAATGGAACAAGGGAAAAGGTTTGAACAAGTTGCACATATATAAAGAAAAATAAATTTGTTTAAACAACGAGAGTTAGGAAAGAGGGGGTCCTAGGTTGGTTAGCCTACAGGATCATACCCACACAATGCCGGTAATCACTCCTTAATGAGGGGCAACATATGACATTGGCACGTAGTCATCATATCCTTACTACCCAATTCCCTCCCCTTGGTCATAGCCTAAAGCGTTCTAGCAACCTTGAAATATACCCTATGTGTGCACTACCCGTCCCTTTCTCGTGGCCCTGGAGGTATTTAGGACCTCTAATTTAGGTAGTTCTAGACCATCCTAGGGTTCTTAAAGGAGAAAAATTTAGGAGTCAATCAAAACAGTTAAGATTGCATTTAAAGAAAGAATAATTAAAGGCTCACATTTTTACCTCCACAAACAGAACAAATAAGTACACGTCTCAAACAATTGTTTCGGGTATTTAAGAGAAAACCTTAGGATATGATATCTAGGTGAGCAGAGAGTATACAATGTTGAATTAGGACCAAAGTGTCAAATACCTATTCAGCTTGCCTACTGATTTTAGACTTGTTGAATATGAGCAGTCACATATAGTTTTACATCTGTAGGATTTTTAAGTGCCCTATAGGCTTGCATAGGCATATAATAGTGATATCCTATGCGCATGGTGTCTAATTGTTAATCATGAAAGCAGTAAATCAGTAAACAATTTTAAATGGGTAATTTGGATCCTATAGGCATGCTTTCTAGTAATATTAGGGCAGCGTTGAAAACTTATTAAAGAACGAACAGATTAATTAATTAAACCAATTCAGAATCTACCAACAAGAGTTAAAGTTAAACTAATTTTAGGTCTAACCAAACTGGTGTTAGATCCTATAGGCATGATTTCTAATTGAACATAAGGTGAAGCAAGCAGAATTATTGAAACAAAGCAAAACCCCAATAGGCATGATTTCTATTTTAGCTAATTTTAAATCCTATAGGCAAGGTATCTAATTATTAAAAAGTTGATTTTGATCTTATATATATGATGTCTAATTGTACAAAAGAAAAGCAAGCAGAATTCATTGAAACAAAGCATATCCTATAGGCATATTATCTAACAAAACATATTTGAATCGAAATAGACCCTATAGGCATGTTATCTACCCAATTTTACCCACGATATACAACTACCCTCCCCTTTTCACTAATCACCCCAATGTTTGTTTACAATAATTATTACAGATCAAGAATTGAATATAACTTACATAAATATAATAGAAATTAATCTATAGGGAGCCTGAAGCAGGCCCAAAACAATTCTGGAATACCAAGCCTTCACTAGTCTCAAATGCCCAAAGTTCCACAGCCCAATTCATGTCTAGGTGTGTCAAAGTTGCCTAAGGACCTCATGGATCACGGGAAGTGCTCACACCCAGACTTTCCTCAAACAAAGACTGATTATGTGGAGTGTGGAAGCGCCAGCCCTGATATGCCAGAGTTCAGAGAGATCTCAAGGATCTCAAAGTAGTACACATATCAAAGGGGCGGGACTTAATAATGTAAGAGTAATGTGAGAGTGCATAATGATTTGAAAAAGTTTGGTAAGCAGTATAAAGGAAGGTATTAGGGGTGAAAAGAGTTTTCTGAAAACCTGTACTGGTTTGAATAAAACAATAGTTGGAAAAGCATGAAAAATAACACCTTGAAATCAGAATATCAATCCCAGAACAACTTCAAAAAGCACTTTGGCAAACAGACTTCACATAGGGAGAAAGGGGTAGGGGACACCTATGATGCACCTTAGTGATAGCTAACAAATACACAGATTCCCAAAGAAGTTATGGAATTGACAAGTTAGTTGCAAAGATATGCTGAGAACAAATAGGCCTTAGACATGACCAATATACATAATTAGAGTACCTTTGAAAGAGCTGCATGTTTTAATAGGACTCCATTAGACTTGAACAAACTAGACAAGCACTTCATGAAGCATTCTAACTTTTAAAAATACTAATCACATGTCAAGCAGAATTTAGACATACTGGGTGAGACAGTAAACAAACTATGCAGTTCGGACCTACTGGTGAATAAATAATTATCTAAAGCAGGATTGGGCATGATAAACAGTACACTAGTTGTAGTTTTTAACAGAACCAACTTGACACATGCTGAGTGATACAGTAATTAGGCAATGTAATCTAAGCATGTTGGTTACACATTAAGTCTATGAGAGAAGAGTAGCAAATAAAACTGGAAATCACAACTGATGAACTGCAACAATAGAGAAACACATATTTTGGAATGGAAATTGGATCAGGACATACCAGTTAAGGAGAGAATACAGAGTATAGAGCAGAGAAGGTGCAAATAGCCGGCTTACAACTGGCTGGATTAGTGAGAATTTCAAGCAATAGAAGAGAATAGAGAGAGCTTTTGTGTAAAGCCCCGAAAAATTTTTGCTAAGTAATTTAAGATTTCGAAGTGCCAAGGTAGGCTAATTATGTTATTTTGTATGAAAACGGGGATTAATGATACAATGGATATCAATTGGATATGGTAATAAGTGTATAAGTCATATTATAAGTGATTTGGGGTATGAGGAGAGGCCTAAGTCTAAGCCAAGTTGGAAATTACATGATAGACTAAAAATTCCAAATGAGTATGCATAAGACCTCACTTTGGACGAGCATATCTACATGTATATAAGGAGTTGTTTGATTCACAACCTATCAAATTAAAGCTCTTTGAATCTAGTTTCCAACTCATCAAACCGTTCGTCATTTGGATGTATATATAGAAAGTTATGCCCGTTTTCATGTCCCTTCTGTCGCCAGCATCCTGGGTAGCGCCAGGCGCTACGCGTGGCACCCGAAATTTTTCAGATACTGGAATCAGTGCCACAAGCAGCGCCCAGCGCCACCTGTAGTTCCCAAAACATTATATACTCATTTCGAGGTTCATTTTTACCCATTTATCTTGGCTGAACTTTGGGGTCTTCTTTCACCCTCTCAAGACCTTCAACTCCCCCATCTTCAAGGTAAGCAACCTCCATTAACTTGGTGTGAAATTCCATCATTCCTACACTAGTATTGATGAAGTCTACTCTTAAAACACATAGATCTTCAAGAAATTACTTCAAGAACTCAAAGGAGGGTTTGCAAGATATCTTCCAAAAGGTAAATCCTACACCCTTGGACTTACATATATGGATATATCATGGGATTATGAGTATGAATTAAGTATTGGAACTCTTGGTGTGATGATTGGAAGCCATAAGTTTCCTATATAAATACATAATTATTGTAGAGATTGAAAGGTGATTATTTGATAGGATTTGTTGGTTGGGTGTGAATGGATGGTCATACATATGTTGTTGGAAGTTATTAATTGGATAGGAATGATGGTCGAATAAATTGTTGCTTAATGGTGATAGTTGGATAAACTAATACTATGGTTATGAGATGTAAAGATCTATACCTACAAGGTGTTTGATAATATGCCTAAATGGCTTAAGTTATGGAATTTGTGACTAATATTGGTCCCATTAAATGTTGTATTGTAGATTGAAGTTGCTTAAGTGTATTAGATCACTGTAGTACCATTAAGGGGTGAATTTGAGGTATGTATGGCTAAAACCTCATCTTTTAGAAATTGAGCTCCGTCGGTGTTTGTATAAATACGGTAAGATTAAAGTTGAATTGTTGTATCACATGAATTTGGTGTTGCGACCTTATATGCATGAAAGATGTATCTCAATATGATTAATGTGATATTCTTGATAACTTGAAAAGGTGCAAGGAATATGAATCATGTATTGAAATGCTTAGACCTTAATTTGAGATTGAAGCTGCATATATTGGGCCATCTATGTGATGTCTCATCTATGCTTACAATTTTAATTGTTCTTGTGTGCACATATTATCCTAAATTACAAGCCTAACATTGAAAGTGGAAATGATATGATAATTGTGGCCCTAAATGCCAATGAGTTGATATGATAGATGTGAAATAAAGATTCAAATGAGATGATTAATGAGAAAGGAACAACGTCTAGGTAAGGCGGCCTAGCCAATCGGGCCGTGATCGGACACCATGCCGCACACATGGTGGTAATGTGCTGATATTAAAATAGTGATTGAAGTATATGTCTCAATTGGGGCAACCTAGCCGATCGGGTCGTGATCGGACTCCGCTCAAGATAGTGGTGGTATTGTGAACAATGTTGAACATTATGAAATGTCCCAAACTAAAGGCTATGAAAACATGATGTGAAAATTGTATGATTCTTTTACCTTGATAATGTTGTGATTGTTTAAAGCTTTTGAGTTATACTTGTGATTCCCTTATTTTTGTACGAAAGTTCTTTCTAACTAGATGGTGTTTAGTTATACATACTAGTACTATTCCATGGTACTAACGTCCCTTTTGCCGGGGGTGCTACATTTTTTTAAATGAATATAGGTGGCTCCATTGCGGATAGTGCCGATCGCGCGTAGCGGAGTACCTTCTTCTCAAAGTCTTTGTGAGCCCCTTTCTCCTACAAGGGGTTATATTGCACATCTTTTGTTGTGGACTTCCACTTTTAAGGTATAGTTGGAGCCTTGTTGCAAACATTATCACGCTTGTCTTTTGTATCCTTAGAGGCTCCGTAGATGTTGTGTGGGTTATGTATGGGTGTTGGATGGGTTAATGAACTGTGTTATAAAACTATTCTCTAGTTCGTCTAAACTATGATTATATGAAATCTTGGAAACTTATCCATGATTTAAGATGTGTGATATAAAAATGAACTAACAATGTTGAATGTTCGATTTTGCTATTGTCTAAATAAATGCAAGCATGGTTTCCTTAATTGTATTGAGTTGGGTAGAAAGTGTTATGAGGCTTGCTCAGTTGGGTTCACTCGATTGAGTGCCGGTCGCGCCTATCGAGGTTGGGGCGTGACAAACTTGGTATCAGAGCCTAAGATTTAAAAGTGTCCTAAGACGTCTCGGAGCCATGTCTAGTAGAGTCCTTTTTATCGATGTGAAGTCGACCATATATATAAGTTGGAGGCTACTTGGGCATTAGGAATAACACCCTTCTTTGATAATCTGGATCGTGCGGTAATTGCGATACTATTTCCCCCCTCTAACAAGCACATTGCTCCATCTTTCAGTAAATGGCACCTAAGAAGAAAGCGAGAACTGGCCAAGGATCCAATTCCACCTCTGGAGTGGCTGATGAATCACTGCTTGATACTGGGGGTGAGGGTAGTCACCCTGCTGTTACCCTTCCCGGTTCTCCTATTCCAGAGCAGACTAGCCCAGCTCCTACACCTTTGGAGGTACTACTATCCCTCCCATTGATACTCATATTCCGCCTCCATCCCCAACTTATGGTTTTGGTATTTCTGATGGGGATCTTAGGGGAGCTATTTAGATGTTGACTCAGCTAGTGGCCTCTCAGTCCCAAAGGTCAAATATCTCACCTAGTTCATCTAGCTAGCAAGGGGATTTTACCAGTTCCAGGGTGAACAGATTTCTTTAAGTCACTCCAGTGTTTACGGGTGCCAATCCATAAGAAGACCCTCAGGATTTTATTAATGAGATGCACAAGACCCTCAAGTTTATGCGTGCAACTGAGATAGAGGGAGTAGAGTTAGTTGCCTACCGTCTGAAAGGGGTGGCCTATTCGTGGTTTGAGTTGTGGGAAGATTCCCATGAGGAGGGGAGCTCTCCGGCGAGGTGGAGCGAGTTTGCCGATGCATTTATAGATAATTTCCTGCCTACCGAGACAAGGGCAGCCCGTACAACAGAGTTTGAGAATCTGAAGCAAGGTAGTAGAAGTGTATGGGAGTACCATATGGAGTTTGCCCCCCTGTCCAAATATGCTATTCACATGTTGCCCACAATGGAGGCCAGGGTGCGCCGGTTTGTTCAGGGCCTTAATCCTATGACTATTAATAAGGCATCTACAGTTGCCTTAAATTCTGACATGAATTATAGGTGTCACACCTCCTCTTTCCTACACACCCCCATAAGGATATATAAGGGAGTTTTTCCAATTAAAGGACAACCGAAACAGGATTATTTAATTAAAAATTAGAGTCACCACTTAGGATAATTTATGGTGTCCTAAGTCACTAGTTTAAATCCCGAATCGAGGAAAGGATTTGACTCTGTTTATGTCTGCGAACACAGAAATCCGAGTAAGGAATTCTGTTAACCCGGGAGAAGGTGTTAGGCATTCCCGAGTTCCGTAGTTCTAGCACGGTCACTTTGATCATACTTGGCATGACTAAATTGATTAATTACTCATTTTAGAACCTACGTGCATTTGCCTTTTACCGCTTTTAATTTAAGAAAATTATCTTGAAATTGGTTATGCGTACGTATACCCATTTGTTTGGCGTGTCAAAAATTATGTCATGCGAACGTGTCCACAATTAATTGTCACGACCCCGATCCCAATCGTGATGGCGCCCAACACAACTGTTAGGCAAGCCCGACCATTTACACTCTCAACCTGAGCACGAAGCTCAAAAACGAGTCATTTGAATATCATTAACAACAATAAGGCTAATAATTTTAATTTATAGGTAGATATAAGCCGAATATCAAGATTAAAACTGAATACACTCCCAAAGAACTGGGGGTCATGAGTCTAGAGCCTCTAACAATACAGTGTAATAAGAATCCAATAATACATAGTTTCAAAAGCTGCAGAAAGATAATAAAAAGGGATAGGGGAGGAGTCGGGTCCTGCGGACGTCAGGCAGCTACCTCGACAACTCCGGATAAACTCTGAAATCAGCAAAAGCTCAGCTAAACTCCCGAGGTACCTAAATCTGCACACATGGTGTAGGGAGTAAAGTGAGTACTTACAACTCAGTAGTAATAGACATGTATAATGACTGATAGTAAGAAATTCCGAAATATAACAATGCAAAGCTATAACCAATACTCCTACTCATTTAATAGTGTAATGACAACAAGTAATGACAGATAACACAGGCAGATATAGATGTATGAATGCAATGCAATGCACATGACCGCTGCGGCGCACAGCCCAATCCATTTGGGTACCCGCGCTCACTGTGGGGGTTCAGACTCCGGAGGAGCTCCTACAGCCCAAGCACAATATCATTGTAACATTCGCTACGGCGTACAGCCCGATCCACAATCAGTCCAATTATATGCATGCAAGCCACACGGGCACAATCAAACTTACCAATTTCAGTTCCAATTATCAGAAATTATAAATTAAGTGGTTAGAACCTTAGAATTTACTAGCCATTTCGAGACAGTGTTTAACTCAAGACTGATATCATGAAAAAATGCTAAAACATCATGGAAACAGTGATAATAATCCCTACGGGATCCAATTAATCGGCATACAGCCCAAATATAACCATAACCATCCAAGTAGGAGGTTTGTCAACTAATTTCTAGCCAATAACACAGTACAAACATCATTCGATAGGACTAAGCCATAGTCCTCAATCACAATCGACCCCGCACTCACCGTAGAGTACGTGTCTCGCCTCAATATAGCGTCACAGTGTGATATAC
>MU743249.1:183352-198474 GCA_026770625.1 Nicotiana glauca
TGGAAATGATGTGATAATTGTGGCCCTAAATGCCAATGAGTTGATATGATAGATGTGAAATAAAGATTCAAATGAGATGATTAATGAGAAAGGAACAATGTCTAGGTAAGGCGGCCTAGCCAATTGGGCCGTGATCGGACACCATGCCGCACACATGGTGGTAATATGCTGATATTAAAATAGTGATTGAAGTATATGTCTCAATTGAGGCAACCTAGCCGATCGGGTCGTGATCGGACTCCGCTCAAGATAGCGGTGGTATTGTGAACAATGTTGAACATTATGAAATGTCCCAAACTAAAGGCTATGAAAACATGATGTGAAAATTGTATGATTCTTTTACCTTGATAATGTTGTGATTGTTTAAAGCTTTTGAGTTATACTTGTGATTCCCTTATTTTTGTACGAAAGTTCTTTCTAACTAGATGGTGTTTAGTTATACATACTAGTACTATTCCATGGTACTAACGTCCCTTTTGCCGGGGGTGCTACATTTTTTTAAATGAATATAGGTGGCTCCATTGCGGATAGTGCCGATCGCGCGTAGCGGAGTACCTTCTTCTCAAAGTCTTGGTGAGCCCCTTTCTCCTTCAAGGGGTTATATTGCACATCTTTTGTTGTGGACTTCCACTTTTAAGGTATAGTTGGAGCCTTGTTGCCGACATTATCACGCTTGTCTTTTGTATCCTTAGAGGCTCCGTAGATGTTGTGTGGGTTATGTATGGGTGTTGGATGGGTTAATGAACTGTGTTATAAAACTATTCTCTAGTTCGTCTAAACTATGATTATATGAAATCTTGGAAACTTATCCATGATTTAAGATGTGTGATATAAAAATGAACTAACAATGTTGAATGTTCGATTTTGCTATTGTCTAAATAAATGCAAGCATGGTTTCCTTAATTGTATTGAGTTGGGTAGAAAGTGTTATGAGGCTTGCTCAGTTGGGTTCACTCGATTGAGTGCCGGTCGCGCCTATCGAGGTTGGGGCGTGACAAACTTGGTATCAGAGCCTAAGATTTAAAAGTGTCCTAAGACGTCTCGGAGCCATGTCTAGTAGAGTCCTTCTTATCGATGTGAAGTCGACCATATATATAAGTTGGAGGCTACTTGGGCATTAGGAATAACACCCTTCTTTGATAATCTGGATCGTGCGGTAATTGCGATACTATTTCCCCCTCTAACAAGCACATTGCTCTATCTTTCAGTAAATGGCACCTAAGAAGAAAGCGAGAACCTCATCTTTTAGAAATTGAGCTCCATCGGTGTTTGTGTAAATATGGTAAGATTAAAGTTGTATTGTTGTATTGAATGTTGTTTCACATGAATTTGGGGTTGCGACCTTATATGCGTGAAAGATGTATCTCAATATGATTGATGTGCTATTCTTGATAACTTGAAAAGATGAAAGGAATATGAATCATGTATTGAAATGCTTAGACCTTAATTTGAGATTGAAGCTGCATACATTGGGCCATCTATGTGAAGTCTCATCTATGCTTACAATTTTAATTGCTCTTGTGTGCATATATTATCCCAAATTACAAGCCTAACATTGAAAGTGGAAATGATGTGATAATTGTGGCCCTAAATGCCAATGAGTTGATATGATAGATGTGAAATAAAGATTCAAATGAGATGATTAATGAGAAAGGAACAATGTCTAGGTAAGGCGGCCTAGCCAATTGGGCCGTGATCGGACACCATGCCGCACACATGGTGGTAATATGCTGATATTAAAATAGTGATTGAAGTATATGTCTCAATTGAGGCAACCTAGCCGATCGGGTCGTGATCGGACTCCGCTCAAGATAGCGGTGGTATTGTGAACAATGTTGAACATTATGAAATGTCCCAAACTAAAGGCTATGAAAACATGATGTGAAAATTGTATGATTCTTTTACCTTGATAATGTTGTGATTGTTTAAAGCTTTTGAGTTATACTTGTGATTCCCTTATTTTTGTACGAAAGTTCTTTCTAACTAGATGGTGTTTAGTTATACATACTAGTACTATTCCATGGTACTAACGTCCCTTTTGCCGGGGGTGCTACATTTTTTTAAATGAATATAGGTGGCTCCATTGCGGATAGTGCCGATCGCGCGTAGCGGAGTACCTTCTTCTCAAAGTCTTGGTGAGCCCCTTTCTCCTTCAAGGGGTTATATTGCACATCTTTTGTTGTGGACTTCCACTTTTAAGGTATAGTTGGAGCCTTGTTGCCGACATTATCACGCTTGTCTTTTGTATCCTTAGAGGCTCCGTAGATGTTGTGTGGGTTATGTATGGGTGTTGGATGGGTTAATGAACTGTGTTATAAAACTATTCTCTAGTTCGTCTAAACTATGATTATATGAAATCTTGGAAACTTATCCATGATTTAAGATGTGTGATATAAAAATGAACTAACAATGTTGAATGTTCGATTTTGCTATTGTCTAAATAAATGCAAGCATGGTTTCCTTAATTGTATTGAGTTGGGTAGAAAGTGTTATGAGGCTTGCTCAGTTGGGTTCACTCGATTGAGTGCCGGTCGCGCCTATCGAGGTTGGGGCGTGACAAACTTGGTATCAGAGCCTAAGATTTAAAAGTGTCCTAAGACGTCTCGGAGCCATGTCTAGTAGAGTCCTTCTTATCGATGTGAAGTCGACCATATATATAAGTTGGAGGCTACTTGGGCATTAGGAATAACACCCTTCTTTGATAATCTGGATCGTGCGGTAATTGCGATACTATTTCCCCCTCTAACAAGCACATTGCTCTATCTTTCAGTAAATGGCACCTAAGAAGAAAGCGAGAACCTCATCTTTTAGAAATTGAGCTCCATCGGTGTTTGTGTAAATATGGTAAGATTAAAGTTGTATTGTTGTATTGAATGTTGTTTCACATGAATTTGGGGTTGCGACCTTATATGCGTGAAAGATGTATCTCAATATGATTGATGTGCTATTCTTGATAACTTGAAAAGATGAAAGGAATATGAATCATGTATTGAAATGCTTAGACCTTAATTTGAGATTGAAGCTGCATACATTGGGCCATCTATGTGAAGTCTCATCTATGCTTACAATTTTAATTGCTCTTGTGTGCATATATTATCCCAAATTACAAGCCTAACATTGAAAGTGGAAATGATGTGATAATTGTGGCCCTAAATTCCAATGAGTTGATATGATAGATGTGAAATAAAGATTCAAATGAGATGATTAATGAGAACGGAACAACGCCTAGGTAAGATGGCCTAGCCGATCGGGCCGTGATCGGACATCATGCCGCACACATGGTGGTAATGTGCTGATATTGAAATGGTGATTGAAGTATATGTCTCAATTGAGGCAACCTAGCCGATCGGGTCATGATCGGACTCCGCTCAAGGTAGCGGTGGTATTGTGAACAATGTTGAACATTATGAAATGTCCCAAACTAAAGGCTATGGAAACATGATGTGAAAATTGTATGATTCTTTTACCTTGATAATGTTGTGTTCGTTTAAAGCTTTTGAGTTATACTTGTGATTCCCTTATTTTTGTACGAAAGTTCTTTATAACTAGATAATGTTTAGTTATACATACTAGTACTATTCCATGGTACCAATGTCCCTTTTGTTGGGGGCGCTACATTTTTTTTAAACGGAAAAAGGCCAGATTTGTCTCTGAACTATTCGTTTTAGTACAATAATATCCTCCATCCACCTATTGGGCCAAATATGTCCTTCCATTAATGTTTTTGGCTCACAAATGCCCTTTGAGTTAATGGAGGGACACGTGTCATCGTCCTGTTGGCCCATTCTAAATATTTCTTAATCAATTAAAAAGACCCATTATTCATACCCAAAAAATAATTTTCTAAAGCAATTTTTCTAAAACTTTTTTTTTACTAAAAACTGAAGAAAAAAAGGATTTTTTTTCCAATTTTTACAAAAAAAAATATTTATTTTAAACAATGTTTTTGTAAAAACAAAAATAAAATCTAAAAAGCAATTTTCTAAAGCAATATTTTTGTAAAAACTGGAAAAAAAAATGTTTTTTGCTAAAAACTGAAAAAATCAAAAAAAAAATCCTGTTTTTAGAAAAATATTTCTTTAAAAAATTGAAAAAAAATTTCTAAAACAATGATTTTTGTATAATCTGGAAAAGAAAATATAATTTAGTTTCTGATAAAAATGTAATTTATCAATTATTAAAGGTGGAGGAGCTAAATTATTTTTTATAATTGATAACATTTTTATCAAAAACTAAATTACATTTTTTTCCAGATTTTTCTATACTGGAAAAAAATTGGAAAAAAAAGAACTGGAAAAATTGGGTCTTTTGTAAAAACTGGAAAAAAATGGGAAAAAACGTTTTCCTTTTTTTTCTTTAGTTTTTAGTAAAAAAAAAGTTTTAGAAAAATTGCTTTAGAAAATTATTTTTCGGGTATGAATAATGGGTCTTTTTAATTAATTAAGAAATATTTAGAATGGGCCAACAAGATGATGACACGGTCCCTCTGTTAACTCAAAGGGCATTTGTGAGCCAAAAATATTAACGGAAGGGCATATTTGACCCAATAGGTGGATGAAGGGCATTATTGTACCAAAACGAATAGTTCAAGGGTAAATCTGGCCCTTTTCCGTTTTTAAATTAATGTAGGTGGCTCCACTGCGGATAGTGCCGATCGCGCATAGCGGAGTAACTTCTTCTCAAAGTCTTGGTTAGCCCCTTTCTCCTTCAAGGGGTTATATTGCACATCTTTTGTTGTGGACTTCTACTTTTGAGGTATAGTCGAAGCCTTGTTGCAGGCATGATCACACTTATCTTTTGTATCCTTAGAGGCTCCGTAGATGTTGTGTGGGTTATGTATGGGTGTTGGATGGGTTAATGACATGTGTTATAACTCTATTCTCTAGTTCGTCTAAACTATGACTATATGAAATCTCGGAAACTTAGCCATGATTTAAGATGTGTGATATAAAAATGAACTAACAATGTTGAATGTTCGATTTTGCTATTGTCTAAATAAACGCAAGCATGGTTTCCTTAATTGTATTGAGTTGGGTAGAAAGTGTTATAAGGCTTGCTCAGTTGGGTTCACTCGATTGAGCGCCGGTCGCGCCTCCCTAAAGTTGGGGCGTGATATTTTGAGAGTGTGAGAGTGTAGATGAACTAGTGTTCGTGTCCAGAAGTGAGGAGTAAAGGGGAGTACATATAGCAGTTAAGAGCAAGGAAAATAAGGTAAAAAGAATCAACCCTTCTGTAATTAAGGAAGCCACAAAATCAATTATACAACAATTAGTATAATTTTCCCTTAATTAAGGTTAATTAACCAACGATAAAGGCATAACATATTTAAGGAAAGAAAATCAGATGAGCAATTGTAGGTAAATAGACAGAAGTTTAATTAAGAAAATGATAATAAAGAATTAGTGAATATCAAGGTTAATTGAATAAGGTAAGAAAGTTAATCAAGATTGTAAATAAAGGAAATAGTCGGGAATTAGCACATAAGTCTTAATAAAACAAATTGATAAATCAAGAATCCAAATCAATCACTGATTTAAGGAGAAAAGTATAGGTTTACCATAAATAGGAAAAAAAATGAACATAGACATATAGAATCAGTAGAAAAGTCGAACCAAGAGCATCAATAGAGGCACATTAGGAGGAAGAATCACAGAAACCAAAGTATAGGACAAAGTCAATACACAAGTAACCTAGACAAACTCAGAATCCAAAAAATAAATGTTGAAAAATTAGGGTTTTTAGCATAAACAAGTTAGGGTTAAAGCAATCTTCATGAAATCGGTTAAAACACACAAGAAACAGAAGATTAAACACTCAAAATCATCAAATGTGTAATGACCCGACCGGTCGTTTTGCTTTTAGAACTCCGTTCCCCCAAATAAAACTTGCCGAGCTTGCTTTATCTGATTTACAACTTGCGAGGATGGTTGGTTCGGGATTTGGTAGAGTTTGGGTTGAAATATGAATATTTGATTCCTTAGGATTTTCTTAAAAGGCTAAGTTTGACTTTGGGCAACCTTTTGAGCAAACGGACCCGGATTCATGTTTTGACGGTCTAAGAGGGTCTGTAGGAAAATATGGGATCTGGGCATTGCCCGAAATTGAATTTCTAGGTCCCTAGCCCGAGTAATGAATTTTTATTAAAAATTGTTAAAATGAAAATTTAAGGATTTAAAGAAACTAATTAATGATTGATCACATGGGTATCCGGATCGTATGTTGGTTATGGAGCCCGGTACAGGTCTAACATAACATTTAAGACTTGCCCGCAAAATTTGGTATCAATCCGAGTAGTTTAAGTGCATTTCAGCTCGTTAGAGGAAAATTAATAACCAGAAGTTCATAAGTTTGATTCATTTGGTTTTAGGGGGTGACTTTTAGATTTAGCATTATTTTGGGTGTTCTGAAGGTTTGAGTAGGTCCGTTTCATGATTTCAGACTTGTCGGTATGTTCGGACGGGGCCCGGGAGCCTCGAGTGTCAATCGGACGAGGCTAGAGTGAAGTTGGAAATGTTGAGAAGTGCTGAAGCATCTACTTCTGTCATAACCGCACACGCGGTTGGTCGACTGCAGGTGCGAGACTGCAGAAGCGGTTGGCCTATCGCAGATGCATCCAAGGTAGGAGAGGTCCAAAACCACAGAAGCAGCTCTGTAGAAATGGCTTCAACACCGCAGAAGCGGTCACAACCTGCTTGGCCGATTCCGTAGGTGCGCCTAATTTCTCGCAGAAGCAGGACCGCAGATGCGGAAATCGCTGAAGCATTGAGCTTCATTTAATATGGGTTCTAAGTCATTTTTACCACTTTTCACTCCTCCATTGGTGATTTTGGGAGCTTTTGAGAGAAGACTTCCACCTAGCACCTTGAGGTAAGCTTATCCCATATATTCCTAGTTTAATACTTGTATTTTAGGTAGATTAAACACTAGGAATTAAGGTAAAATCATGGGGTTAGAGCAAAACCTAGGTTTTTTGACAAAAGTTAGGTTTAACCACGAAATTTGTTATGAAATGAATTAGAAATCACATATTACTGATCCTTAGGTTATAGAGAACAACTTTCTTCGAAATTTTTTGGAATTCGAGCACGTGGGCCTAGGGTCAGATTTTAGGAAACTTGTGGTAATGGTTGGGAAATTGCTAAAATAGCTAGAATACGATCTTTTGAGCTTGCATTTACTAGTTCCTACTTCGTTTAATTAGTTTCAGATCATGCGGCTCCGAATTGAGGGTTTGACCACGCTCTTGGTATTGGAAGTATACTTTGGAGTGAGGTGATTCTCCTATCTAACCTTGTAAGAGGGAATTATCCCAATAGGTTTAATAATTGAATAATTTACCACTAAATGCAGGGGCTATGTATGCACTTGGCGACGAGAGTCCGTGCATAGCTACTATTATGCTTAAGTCTGGGTAGTTTAGGACCCTAAAACATGTTCTATGTGATGTTCTTGTGACTCTATTAATCTGAGATTTTCCTAAATCATGTTGAATATGGTAAGCGGATCTAATATAAGGACCACTACTTTCTTGCCCCTTTTAAAGAAAAGTTGATAATTTGTGAGTACTTGCTCCCCTGATGTCTATTCTTGTCTACCTGTTGTTGTGTTTAAATACATTTGACTGTGTTGCATGTATGATTCGTGAGCTGGATAATAGATGCATCTGTGATTCGTGCCGTTCGGCCCTCCGACAGTGCACACTTTAATTTTATGTTGGATCAGGCCGTACGACCTCGGCACTACTTGCGCATGCTTATTGAATTGACATTTCGCTGTGGACGGAACTTTGTTATCTGCCCTGAAATGTAAATAGCTAACTGTGATATCATCTAGTAAAAGGGCTCGTTGCTTCATGCTATAGATTGTTAATTATTGTGCTATTCATGCTTAGTATATCACTTATCATTTGATTGACCCTAGTAAGTGCCATGTTGACCTCTCGTCTCTACTTCTTCGAGATTAGACAGGATACTTACTGGGTACATATTGTTTATGTACTCATACTACGCTTCTGTACTTAATTGTACATGATCTGAGGTAGGTACATATGGTTACCAGGCTGGTGCATACCCTTGAACGACTGAGATTCCATGGTGAGCAGCTCCCTTCCTATGCCGTTCAGCAGCCCGATGGAGTCGTTTCTTTACTTTTAGCTGTCTACTCAATTTCAGACAGTAGGATAGTATTATTCTTTTGTACTTTCTACTAGTTGCCCATTACTTGTGACACCAGGTCTTGCACGCACATTAGTAGACTATTATTTTGGGGTTGTATAATTATTTTTGTCACATTACTGATCATTTCTAGTTTTAACTTTAACTTAAGGATTTGTTGCACTTATTTATGGTGAAAGTAAAATGAGAACTTAAGTACATTTTCGCGTTGGCTTGCCTGACAAGGGTGTTGGGAGCCATCACAATCTATTATGGAAATAGGTCGTGACAATGTTTTTGAGAAAGAAATTTTGGGAAACCCTAGTTTGGAAAAAACTTAAAGAAGAAAACTGGAAGGCGTGTCAACATACAGAGATTCGAGCAAACAGAAGTTATAGAAGGCAAAAATGAAGTATTGTAGAGTTTAAAATCGGTCAGTAGTAGAGGAGTAAAAGAAACTTAAAGAAAAATTACAGAAACTTGAAAACATTTCAAGTATGCAGATATTCAAATAGTAGATAGCAAAGAACCCAAAATATAGTGCTAAAATTCGATAACAGTAAAGAAATAAGAGATATTTAAAAAAAAAGTCATTGAAAAAGTCAGAATCCTTCCAAATCTACAAAGATCGGGACGGATTCATGTCCAAAGATTAGGGTTTTGAGGAGAAATAGGAGGGGTAAAGATAACTTGGTTTTGAACTAGAGATTTGGACCATGGAACCTCAATAGAAATTGTCACACCTCCTTTTTTACACACCACCTTGAAGGGAGTATAATAATAAGGGAGTTATTTCCAACTTGAAGTGACAATCGAAACAGGATTCATTTTTAAGATTCAGAGTCGCCACTTGGGAGATTTATGGTGTCCCAAGTCACCGGTTTAGAAATCCCGAATCGAGGAAAAGAATGACTATGTTTATCAGTCCGCAAACCAGAAATCCGGGTAAAGAATTCTATTAACCCGGGAGAAGGTATTAGGCATTCCCAAGTTCCGTGGTTCTAGCACGGTCGCTCAACTGTTATAATTGGCCTATTATATGATTTTAGTACATGTTTTTAACCTATGTGAATTTTAAGTTTTGACCGCTTTTATTCAATTATTTTTAGGAAGATTTCAACGTTATTTAAAATATGTCTTGAACTGCGTCACATAAATGCACCCGCGATCTTCGACACGTTTTATCTAACATTGTTGAGATTTCGATTTGGGTCACATAAATGTGTACCCGAGTTTAAGAAGGTATTATTATTAGATGATGTGCCTAAAGCAACTATGCGTTAGCAACTTTGCGAGGGCTATAAAAATTTATTAAATGGCACGCCTCGAGCTCTAAAGATTTTAAATGAAGTAATTAAATGAGGGCCACGCATTTGAGATTTTTATTTGGCGCGGCGCGCCTCAATTTTATTAAAGGAAAAAGCATTTAACTACATATGGCCATATTTAATACTAATTTGAAATTAAGTGTCGCAACTACGTCATGGGAACCGTACCTGTAATCACGATTTATTCATTTATTCTCCTAAAGTTTACCTACACATCGCCGGCCTAAACATGCTACTAGCGAATCGAGCAAGTAAAATAAAATAGTTAAAATGTTAAATGCAATACTTCCATCATCCTTTTAACTACCTGAATCAATTCAGACCCGTATATCAAGCAACATAATGCCACATCAATGTTCCAAAGGTGTAAGGATTGGTCCCTAATTAAAGATCTTTAAAATAGCTTAATCAAGCAAATAAATATGTGCTGTCATCGAATTTCCAGAAATTAACTTAATTTATACACAACTAATTCGCTTCAGTCACACCATGCAATTAACAATGAAACAAACATTCAACGTTATTAATCATACTTAACTTTCGAAGCCAAATGAGAACCAGTAAAGAAAATCCCAAATGAGGCCTTCAAATTAAAACACCAAATCCTACGCTTCATTAGACCATTTTTAGACTCTAACTCACAAACCTAACCTACCGGCAATAGAATTCAGAGGGATCTAAACTTGGACCAAGATAAATAGATTCAGAGAACAGTTATACATCCAAACACATGAAGGAAAGAAAAATATGTTTTAAAGGAAACTAGAACAATCCAACCAACAGATCCAAACAAACCTATAAGATCATATACTATCTTGGAAGCCAACCATTCCCTATTTCATGAAATAGAATACTACATGATATTTCTAATAGAAAAACTTATAAATTGGATAAAACTCAACGTGATAGTTTCTGATTTCAGACTTAGGGATATCAACCTAAAAATGAATTCAAGCAATTTATACAACAATATTGGTTTCATCAGGCCAGAATAGACCTGAAATATACTCAAACCTGCTGAAATTTACACTGCACTAATTTTCTAACACTTATACCCGGGATCAGACAGTTTGACTTCATTTTAACAAAGCAAATGGAATAGAACACTTGGCCAACATCATGACAGAAATCTAAAACTGCAGTAAACAAAATCAAACAACTCATATGAGCCTATTTAAATTGATCTTTAAAAACAGACAAAATCAGCAACATCTTCAACCAAACCCCATACTTTTCATACATGAAACCATGTTTACAAACTCACTTGACAGTCAATGGTTCAGAGGCATACCTGTACAAGCAAAGAAAATAGGACAAAGAGAGTCAACAACAGCAAGGAAAAACAGCAGCAATAGAGTTGACCAAGAACCAACCAAGGAAAACCAGTTTTGAAACAATTTTGAACCAGCAAAAGTATCAGTGATGCCTAAAAATTTGATAGAATAACTAGGACTGGAGCCAAACTTTTGACCATCAACCAAACTCAACTCATTTTATCCAGTGAATCTTCAAAGGTTTATTTCTCAAAATGAAAGCCTCAAGAATCAAATTTTCTTCAATGGAGCAGTAGTTTCCAGTGTTTCAGAGTGTTTTCTATCTCTATCTCTTCTCTCAGACTATTTCCAGCTTTCCAAATCTCTCTTAAACTTAAGACTCTAATAATTTTCAGATTGTTTTCTCTCAATTTTCAGGATACTTCTCTGTATTTCTTTTTGTTTTCAGAATACTCAAAAACTGCTCAGACTTAGTGTGTTTTCAATCTGTGTGTTTTCTCAATGTGTTCCTAAACTCTAGACCCTTAATTCTATCCTTTTCCCGAGTCCCTCCTTTCAATGTGTTCCTCCCGTCTTATATATCCTCAGACTCTCTATTATTGTCCATAAATAAACATTAGTGCAGTTTCCACTACCAATTATCTTCTCATTTTTAAAATCTTCCACTAAGCTAGTGCTTATTATTTAAACAGCTGGTACACCACTAACATTTGTTAGTGGCCCCCTTCCTACTTCAATTATTAGCAAACCCCTAAGTTAAACCCCCTAGATTTCTAATTCATTCAGTTTGAACCTCTGAAATTCCTAAACATTTAAACAAACAATTTTCTAAAAGCAGAATTGCTAGACAAACAAAATCAAAGGGTACCAACTTCTGAAACCTAGAGGTTTAGCATTGAAACATATTCAGAAATATCCTCTCATTTGACCAATCTGAACTGATATTAGTAAGACATGAACAATTCGACATTAACATATTAACATAACCATTTTAACATGGAGTCACAACACCACGAAACATTAACAATTAAATGCAAAAGCTGATTAAAACCTAAAATCAGAGAACAAAGACAAACATGACTAACTAAATTGACCAGAAAAAACCAAATTAACAGAAATCGAATAAGCAAGCTAAACTAAAGGATAGAAACTAGGTTCGAAACTGAACAAAATTCCTGTAAGAGGGCAGACCAATCAAGAATACAGGGAGAAGAAAATAAGAATAGGTGAAATAGACATAGAATTAAATAAATGAGACAAGGAAACTCACCGATTGGGCTTGAGTTCATAATTGTTATTCTGGCTCACACGAAACTGAGGGCAATCATTTTTTCTTTTGTCAAGAACAAATGAATAGCATCAATTTCGTAGTGAACCAATCCTCTAATCACAAGCCTGAGTCGATGCAGGCCATTAGTTCACCGGGAACTGGTTTTAAACTTTTTAGGGTTCGGACTCAGATTTGATGTTTGAGAGGTTTTGTCAAGATTTGAGGGAAACCAAGGATGGATTAGTTGTGAGGGGGTCAAGGTGGTTGTGTGGTGTTAATTTGGGGTTAAGGGGAGGTGGCGCCTCTACCGGAGAACTGTGGCGGCGCTAGGGTTCGTGGATTCAAATGGATATTCGAAGGGTTCTGGTGTTATTCTAGGGTAGCAGGTCAGGGATTTGGAAAGAGGGGAGTGAGGGGGTCCTACGGTGTAATTTTGGTGGTTGTTGGCCACCGTCCGCCGCCGTGGGCGATTTCTGACGGGCGGAGGACGGTGGTGTGAGGCAGTGGAATACAGGGATCTCTAGGGTTAGAGACGAGAGAGGTGAGAAGGGGGAGGGATTCTGAGGGGGGCGTGGTCTATTACTCACTTATATACGGGATGGGAGACTGAATTCAGGCCGTTAGATCAACTGTGATCAATGGCCTGGATCAATCACTTAAGAGGAACGGTGTCGTTTAGACACCTTTGAGACTGGGTCGGTCCCTGATTGAACTGGTCGGGCCTGGATATGGGTTATGGGCGAAGCTGTGGACCGTTGGATGAGGATGGATGGACAGCTGAGATTTGTTTTGTCACGACCCCAACCCCGGTCATGATGGCTCCCAACACACTGCTAGGCAAGCCCGACCTCTTTACAAACATTTCCCAACTTAAACAGATTATAGATATACAACACTGGGGAAAACACTAAGCCATTATATTGAAAGTCTAGGAATACTGAATAAATATGCGGAAGTTTAACAAAATACTGCAACATAACCCCCAAATAGGATCCGGTGTCACGAATATGAGCCTCTAATACAGAGTGGCAACCTACTACAAGTCTGTCTAAGAAAATGCTGAATAAAAGATAGAGATAGAAGGGAGAGATCAATGTTGCGAACGCCATGCAACTACCTCGATACTCCCGGATACCGCTACGCTGCTAAATAAATCCTCACTCAGCCTGTGGGGTACCTGGATCTGCACGCAAAGTGCAGGGAGTAATGTGAGTACTCCGACCTAGTGAGTAATAAACATAAATAAAGGCCGAGAATAAGAAATCATGGAATAATACAAAGTAAATTATAACTGGCAGTCCAGAACATTTAATCATGAAGCAACAAACTGATGAAATAAGGGTACAAAATTACTATGATAGGTAAACCCGATAAGTGTCAAATGCATGAATGCAATGCAACACATAGATTGGTACAATCTAGTACCCACTGCGGCGTGTAGCCCGATCCAATTAACGTCGACGGCGCTCACTGGGGGTGTGTACAGACTCCGGAAGGGCTCCTACAGCCCAAGCATAAATAATCAAGCCATCTCGTGGCACCAACCAGGCTCTCGGCCTCAATATCAATATAATACCGCTGTAGCGCACAGCCTGATCCATGCTCAGTTCAGAAATGCACATAAGCCTCTCGGGCAATAATAAAATAATAGGTTCTCAGCTCAGAATGTCAATAAAATAGTGTTTAAGTTTTCAAATCTTAGAAAGATGACTGAGCATTTCAAAACAGTATTTAAACTTAGGACTGTAATCAATTAACATGTCGAATAATGTGGAAACAGTGATAGTAATCCCTGAAGGGTTCAAATAATTGGCACAAAGCCCAAATATAACAATTTAGTCCAAGTAAGATGATTATCAAACAAGTCTTAGTCGAAAGCACTGTATAAACATCACTCGGGACGGACCAAGTCAGATTCCCCAACCACAAACAACCCCGCACTCGTCATAGAGCGCGTGTCTCGCCTCGATATAGTGTTACGATGTGAAATTCCGAGGTTTCAAACCCTCAGGACATCATTTACATCTATTACTCACCTCAAGCCGGCCAAAAGTCTAGTTCGCTATGCCTTTTCCTCTCAAATCGACCTCCTCGTGCGTCGAATCTGATCAAAACCACAAGGAATACGTTACAATAGGCTAAGGGAGCATAACCCAATCAAAAAGACTCGAAAAATATCGAAAATCACGAAGTTGGCAAAACTCGAGCCTCGGGCATACTTCTAAAAAAATCAGAAAATTTACATCACCGGATTCCTCATGTCACGACCCAACTCCCAAACCCGGTTGTGATGGCGCCTCTCATGAAGACAAGGCCAGCCAGACCATCTCCGAACACCACTTAAAGTAGCTAATCAGTTATATAATAGTTCGAATATGATTTAATCAATATAAATACAACCCAATACAGCCCGACCGGGGTGTCACAAGTCACGAGCATCTAGGAGGGTCCTTATTACACTTTTAAAGTCTATAATACATACAGTAAAATCTGGAAGACAAGAAGAAGAAGAATCTCGGTGCCGCGAACGCCCGCGGTCACCTTGCTTAGCTACGGTAGTCATACCTTCAATCCGCTACTAACCCGCTACCGGGTGAACAGTACCTGCAACTGCACGCGAGGTGCAGGGAGTAAAGTGAGTACTTCACACTCAGTGGTAATAAGAGCGAATAATATCAGAGCGATAAGAAAACATGTATGAGCACTCCAAAATGCTATAACAGACAGTACAACCTTTTTTTTTTGGAAAAATAGTAAAACCGTAACATCGAGAAAATTCTTTAGAAAATCTCAAGCTCAGTTAAAAATCCCTTTTGAAAGTATGCCTTTTCAACAGTTGCAAAAAAATAAATTTCAACAAGTAGGAAATAGTCAAAAATCTGCCCCTCGGGCTCAGTATCAACCTCTCAGTGCAGTATCAGCCCCGCGGGCTCACTCCCAACTTATCAAGTACAACCTCAGCCATCTCGGGCTCACTCCCAACTCACCAAGCACAATATCAGCCTCTCGGACTCAGCACTCCTTAACATGTAACACCAGAGTATCTGGTCAACAAGGCAAGTAATAGCATGTATGCCAATGATATATGAGTGCTAAA